>CM070041.1:64887632-64907314 GCA_036250615.1 Ptychadena robeensis | reverse complement strand
AGGCTGACGCAGAGGACAGTGAGGGAGACAGTGAGGAAGACCACCCTACATATGGGGTGTACCACACACCATCTCCTGGCACTCATCTGAGGAGCTCACTACAAAAGCCATGTGCACCCCTGGCCATAACCTTACACCTCACAGATGTACAGACAAAAGTATGGAAAAGTTTTATGGAAAGTAGTGTAAAAATAACAAACACATGAATGTAACCTCTCCTCACCAGTAATAATTAGTTCTCTCATCATCAGAACCATGTGATCCTACAACGTCCTTTCCTCAAGATTGATCGGGAACTTTGACCCGACAAAGCAAAACAGCAACAGCTGTGACTATAACCTTCTATGTTCGAGCCGACCAATTAGACGATTTTCCTCATATGAAGCTCGGCACACGTGCGCGTTGTACAGGCTGGAATACTGACAGCTGCCGACGGTGACCGTAAACACGCCACTGCATTTTTCTGATTTGTAGGTCAATGAAGAACTCCAGTAAAAGACAGCTCGATGGGTTTAAATGTCAATAGACAAATGTAAGTGCGCTAAGAAGACGTTCCTAGGATTTCTTTCAGCTTTTCTGGTAAGGATGTCCAAACTTCCAAGGCTCTTTGATCAGCTGCTGCTCTTCATGCTAAGTTTAAAGGGAAACTTAATTTTTTGTTTTAAATTGTTATTGGAAACAAAATACACTTCTGTGATTGGTGTGCCGTGTACTTTGAAAAGTTTTAGTGGCGCCCTCTAGTGGGATTACAATTACCGTTGTAATGCGCCTGGGCACACAATCACCACCAGTTCCCACTCTACTGCGCATGTATATTGACATGAATTTTACATGAATCCATTTATCTATTGTCAAAGAAGAACTTTTCAAGTTTGATCAGGCAGCGCAAAGAGATACAAACACTACGAGGACTTGTTCCTCAAACGCGTATCAACAGTGACGGCTCACGCTGCACTAAGGGACTCACCTACCCTTCTCTACTACCTACCTGGCTTGAACACATCAATGGGCACAGTGACAGGGTTCTTACTAATCAGCAAGTTTGGCTGTAGACAAGAATAAATACCTGAAAAGGCATCACTTGATCGAATCATCGCTCCAATAAAAGATTGTGATATAAAGACTCCACTCCTCCCTGAGGAAGCCCCTCAATGAGAGAGGGGGGAAACGCGTCGGACTGGCGTTTATCGCCATAGGAGTGCTGTAACTATATATCATGCTGAATGAGTATTGTTGATCTTGACCTATGTCTTTTATTAACTATATCATGTTGTGTGATTTATGTAAAAAATTCTTTTAATCATGTAATTCTAAATAAAATGTTCTTTTAATCAAAATCTGATTCGAATTATATTCGAAGTGCCCACAAAGCCCCGGTTACCTGATTCTATACCAATACTGTTGTATTGGATGGTCTCAGCAAACCTTTACCTCTCTTTTCTTATGTATTATAATTAAGGGGCGTGGCACAATACCCAAAGGTAGTATACCCCCATTGGGCTCTCCAACTATATCTTTATATTTTCAAGTTTGAATCAAAATTCTGCCGGGGTGGTAGAAATTTGGCTGTAGAAATAAATTTTGACCACGATGACAGTCACGATCAGTCTTCAACTTGTTGGTTAACGAGAAACCTGCACATAAAATTACAGCTGTAGCCAGGGTGGTCATCGGTGGTAGGGTGTTGGATGGGTAGAGATGGTTGATTATTTTGACTTGCTAACTTTGTGAGCTGATTGCAAAGCCCCTGAAAATGGCGTCCTCACCAACATTGCTGAAGATGAAGAGAAGGGTTGTATGAACATTGGAAAAAAAAACGAATTTTGCTCTAGCATGTGTAGTTTTTGCATAAATTAAGTTCAAAGTCAAAGACAACATTTTGAGTTGACTTTGGACTTAATTTATGCAAACAGGATTTGTGTTAGAGCCATACATTTTTTTGCAGTATACCCCCAACCCTTGTCTACATCTCCAGAAATTTGGTGATGATACCATGTTCAGGGGCTTTGAAATATTCCAATTTTTTTTTGAACATTCAACCATCTCTAGCAATGGGTTGGATAGGAAGAGGGAAGTATTTGGGCCTGAGTGGAAGTGCTGTATAGGGATGGTCGAAAATGCAAAATATTAAGTAGAAATTTTGCCGCTGCATGATGTCGGTGGCGGCATGATGCTGCCCCCACGGTGCCCATACCTGAAACCGCCACTGCTTCAATTCATTTTAACAGAGGTTCCACCAGAACCAGGACTGGAAAATTATTCGGAGTATTCGGAAGAATAATGACCTTCTTCCCGCCGGTGAACAGGGAATGTTGAACACTCGTACTGTTCACCAGGGAAGAAAAGCGAGCATGTTATGTTCATGGCCGAACTGTCCGTCCATCACTACTGAGAGACAATTAGTGATATTACCAGGGGCGATCCTAGGGAGACCGGCGCCCTGGGCAAAGACTCCCCCCTCTGCCCCCCTTCCCCCGAGAGAGAGGCATTCGGGGGGGGGGGGGTTTGCTACCAAGTCCTCTGTCGACCGGCGCCCCTTCCTCCCAGTGAGAGGGAGAGCACTCTCTCTCGGGGGAAGGAGAAGGAACACAGCGGTGGTGAGTAGTGATGGCCGAACTGCCCGCAAGGTGGACAGTTCGGCCGCGAACATAGATGTTTGCCCTCCTTCTTGCCGACGAGCAGTACGGGTGTTCGACCAGCCCCGTTCACCGGTGTGAAGGAAGTCTCTATTCTTCCTCCAGCGGGATCAGGAGTAGCGAGATCCAGCTGGATAAAGAATCTGTTCACTAGAAGATCAGGCATGAAGCCGGCAAGGAGTCGGCTCTAGACGTCACATCCGGCTATTGCAACCAGGAACTATGCGTTCCAGGTACCAGGTTTTTCCGATTCAAATTCCCAGCCTAGACTTCTTTAAAAGTCCGATCTGCCCGTTAGCGGACAGACCTGGCCGAAGTTCGGCCATCACTAGTGTCTAGTGTCCCTTCTCCTTTCCCTGTGTTGATGGCGAGACGAGCAGAGCAGATGGGTTTTACATAGGGCAGTATGGGTGGATGCCTCAGCCACCCCATGATGCCGCCCTGGGCAATTGCCTATAATACCCATATGTAAAACTGCCACTGGATATGACTATATATGCTCTGTATAGCAGTGTGTAATATGTCGGTACTATATAAATACAAGATAATAATGTTTCTCTCGGCAAGCTGTTAGTCCTACATGTACGATAGCCTCTCTGACACCTAACTATCCATGTGCAGGTATGAATATTATATATATAAAAAAAGAAATCTTAAAAAAGGTTGGGAGCCGCTGAGCTTTTATCATTCGATGGAGCGCTGTATATAAACTCTCTCAGGTTATAAATGCTGTCACAGCTGTCCTGTAGTAGTCTCTTTCTTATTCAAACATCAAATGACTTTTTATGACTATTTATAAAGATCACAATCTCCACAAGGAAAACAACTGTAAAGAATCTCTCCAATGAATGGATAGAGCGGGTATATCTAGTCATTACACCGCCGAGATGGCACATTGCCGGTTCTTCTTCATAGCGTTCCCCACATTTGTCAGGGTCCATATAATGAGGTTAGATTAAAGATTAAATTAATGTTCAAAGAATGGCTTAATGTTCCTGGGAATATTAGTGGTAATTAATGTTCGTTAACAGCATTGAGTAACTATACTATATGAGCACCTCTCTAAAGACAAACCATCAGTTTCCCATTTTTAGTACGAATTTTGATTCCCACGGATCCGACACAACGTGATCGCGGGAGATTTAATCGATCGGGATGATAACCTGATGGGAGAATTAATCGGATACGGAATTTATGTACCAGCCTGATCCTGATTTCCTTAAAAGCGGCGAAATACACTCGGTCGGGACGCTTCAGACTGTCCGTTAAATTTGGTCGATCTGCTGTAAATAAATATCGGGTCCGGGCTGATGCGATCGGTGATATTGATTTGGTGGCCAGCCGACCCCCGACCATTACAAAATTTAGGTAAAAATCGCGTGACAAGATGGACATAAAAACGGTCGGGTATGAGATAATCGGAAGTTAGGGCGGGGTTTAAGCTTCGTCCTCACACTGGGCATCGGCGGACGGCCTGGCAGGCATTGGCACCTGCAGACGGAACTGGGGGGTGGGGACAGGACATCTGCCCCACTCCACCATGATGTGCTAATATAGCTAGTTCTGATGTCGCGAACCCCGGATCTTGCACCTTTTGCGAAACACGCATGACTTTTCCACATGGGAGGCAGAACATAAAAAAAAAAGGGCCACAATAGTGTTGGGAAACCTTGTTCAAGGGGTCAAAACAACTGGATCAAGACATGACATGAGGGGATAATGGCCAAAAACTCAGAATGAAAATTGTTTTTTACACAAAATAAATCAGCACAACGATTTCAAATTGATATTCGTTGGATTCGCGTCGCCGTTGGATGGCCTTCTTGCTTCCTTCCTTTCTTTTTCCCTGTTAGTCTTTACGTTCTTTCTTTACTTCTTTGTTCTTTTTTCCGATCATTGTGCAACCCCCCTCGCCCTGCACCCTCCCCCCTCACCATCTCTCCTCGAACACCTGCACAATGATATGACATGAGGGGAATCCAATGGCAAAAAACAAGGAAAAAATTGTGTTTTTCTACAAAATAAATCAGCACAACCACACAAGATTGACAAATGATTAGTCAATGGATCGCGTTGAGTCTTTGGCGGGTTTTAGAGTAATCCATCGAGCGCTCGCTTCCCCTTTCTTCCTTCTTTTCTCCTTTATAACTTCCTTTCGTTGGAGGTTTGCATCGTTCGCAGTCACTCATGGATTCTCCGTGTCAAAACACCTGGGCCTTACCTGTGTCACAACTTTGACCCGGTCATTCCACATTGCCCGTGTCACAACTTATGATCGGTCACGACCTTGGTCACCGTCGTCACCACACAATTTGCCCGTGTCATGACCTTTGTCCGTGTCTCCACTCTCTCAGCAGAATGTGAATGGCACTCTCTTGCTTGTGATAGAGGGTAGTGAGGGTCCGTGAGCGTGCTGTGGGTGCTGATGGCTGGATTATGGCCTGAGACTGAGATCACAGGGTGCAAAGTTTGTTCAATGTAAAAAAGAGTAGGGTGCGAGAAACTAATTTGGCCCATGTTCGCGTATTCGCATCCTGCGAGCGATAACATGCGATATTCGCCGCGAACAGTGCGCGCCGTTTTCTTTCCTTTTTCCCTCTTTCCACAGTTCGGGACATCTCTACCCATAGCTTCCATCGAGATATCATCCATTCTTGTCTATGAGCGCGATCAGGGGGGCAATCGGCCACAGCCACGGCTGTATGGATAACCCCATAACATACATGGCCGAAATTTTTATAATTGTGGGAGATCGCTAGTGGGGACAAGTCCTTAAGCTTGCAGGTATCCCGTAGTGATGAGCGGCAATATTCGAATAACTCTACTAATATTCGATTCGATATTTGCAATTAGAGTGTATGGCCATGGCCTTCAAAATGAATGGTCACATGTGGTATTTATTTTGTGCATTGAGAATATGAAGTCACAATCCATGGTCATAAGCTTCCCAATGCAGAACATCGCGAATATTTGACATTGCGAATATCCGTCGCCATATTCAATTTGTGGATTCTCAAATAGCGGATATTCGCCGAATATATTCACAATTGGAATACTCAAGCTCAATACAACACTTCACCCTTTAGCATACTTTGCTGTGAAAGCTCTCTCCTGAAGCTGAGCGGGGGCTGGTTTATAGGTGAAGAGTATGGAGATCTCTCAGGCTTGTCTGATTGGCTGACAGTGGTAGGGGAGGGCAGGTGGACTGTGTGCAATTCCCAAAGGAAGAAGAGAACTTACAGCGGTGAGAGCCAATAAGCAGCTGAGGTTCTGTAGATCTCTCCCCACTCTCTGGCCACAAAAGGTCTTGTTTCTACTAGAGCGATCGGCCGCGGATGGCCGCGTTTTTAATCGCATCTGATCGCTCCTATTGAAGCACATTTCTCAGTTTCCATTTTTGAGAGTGCACGCCTATGGGCGCGATCAGACGAGGACGCGATTTAGGAGGTGAGTTTGAATGACACCCTACCACTTTTTTAACTGTGTACCGCTCCTGATCGTGTCCCCTAGCGAAAAGAACGCCCTCAATGTGTGGAAGGCAATAGGGACGTGATTTTTGACCGTGTCCATAAATTTTCTATGGGTGCGATCAAACGCGATTAGAAAAAAGGTCAGATCGCGTCCGAGCATGTGCAAATGCACGGCGAATTTTGCATAGGGCCCCCAAAATGCTGGAAATACCCCTGACCCCAAGTGATCTGGAGTAGAGCCTGCCATCCCTGTCCCCGGAGGTTACATGTTACATTTTTATATGTCCGTTTATCCTTGCACTATTAAAGATTTTATTATTTCATGTTATCCTGGTAATTACAATCATAATTCTATTTCCTTTTTTATATTTTTCATATCTCATGTCTGCCGGATGTTCAAGGATGCTCTATCCAGACCATTTGCCAATCCCTGCCTATCTCTGCTGTCTCATTCATGTCAGGAATTTTTTTTTTGATACTCTAGTCATAAGCTTTCCTCATAGATCGGCCTGAAGTTTTGGCTAAATGCCCCAGAGTGTGTTTCAGCGAAGCGCCGCACTATTCGGAATCCAAGGTGATGACAAAGCCGAACGTTGATGAATTTTTATGGCAATTGGGTTTCCTGTTTTTCCCTCAAAAAACACATTGATTATGTAATGCCGTAAAGTTTGTATTTAGAGATGTAAAAAGACGTATAAAAGATAAGTGGCTGTGGCACAGGAATCTTTGGAGGCAGGTTACGCCGCTCATATTTCACTCAATAAGGGGAAAATAAAAAGGGAATAGTGCACTGCGGAGAGGCAGATAAAACACAAGCTTCTTCTGTCACATTGTTTACACGCACCATAGAGACCATGAGGAAACCCATACACAAAGTAGTGACAGATTCCAGTAATAGAGAAAATATTAAACTGTTTCCAGGCAACTGAACTTACTACCACAAGCTCAACACTTTGTAAAGCAGCCTTTCCTTTCTCTCTCACTCGTCTCATTACTTTAACCTTCAGAAGTTCTCAAACATTGTCTTTAGCTTTGGGGTTTTCATCTAGATGTCATGTCCATCCCCTACCCTAAGGGCCCTGTGGGGGGATCACACTCAAATATTGCTCTCACAGCATCAATCCACATGATTATTTATCATTTAAGGGTTCCTGTCCACGTTTATTTGCAAACAAATCAGTCCAAAACAAAGGGTTACCAAAAGTCCAGAAAATGCCACACTACCTGGCTTCAAACCTATCAAACAATGTTTCCTCTCTCTAGGAAACCTTACTGGCTTGCCTCCTAGCAGCCACCAGCATGGGACCACACACACTCTGTTTGCCCTGTATTTACTGCACCTAGCAGCCCTGTGTTAGGACCCTGGCTGTGCCAGTCACCGCCTGCTGGTGGCACTGTGATTGCCCATACATGGGTTGTTCCCACAGTCACCAGCAGGTGGCTCCCTGCGAGCATGGGCTGGGTGAAGCTCACACCTTCCTCATTAGCTTAGGGCTATTTAGGTGTGCTTCATCCAGACCACGCTGGCTGTTCGTTGTTGCTGTTTCTGTTTGCTTGGCTGGACTTCATGCTTTCCCTGGCTTCTTGTCCCTGAACCCTGAACCTGAACCCTGAACCCTGGACACCCTTTTACATCGGACTTTTTCACCTGTGTTTGCTCCTGCATGTAAGTCTGCAAATAAATCCGTTTTTTGTCACCACCACCTCTGTCTGGATCTCAATGTGTGTTGCCTGCCTGGTCCACCCCTCTGTCCTGGATCCTGACACCCTGTCTCCAACTTCCTTGGGAGCCCTGACTGACTGGCTTCAGTCTCTTTTGTGAAGAAACACCCAGCCACCTCCCTGATGTCCATCAGGTGTAGTTCCTGGATGGGAAGGCCCACCCAGTTCCTTCCCTTCCCTCCCATCCCAGAACCCAGAATTCAGAATCCCAAGACAAAAACTAAACAAAACTGCTCAACAACCTATTGTTGTTGGCCAACATATTCCTGGATTCCTTCCAGGATACCCCACCTGATGGGTCCATTTGCACCGTGACAGACGTACAGTCTGTCACAGGCCCCCATACACCACTAGATTTCTCTGTCAGATTCCCTTAAGATCTCCTTTTGTTTTACCAAAACCATGTAATATGAGGGACTGTAGTGTAGTTTGATACACGTAAACTGTATATTTGTGATCCTGCTATGACATGATTAATCTGCTGTGTAAATGTGTGTATAACTTTAACTGTCTTTGCATTCCTCTGTAGCGGGTGCAGGGATGAGTGATGGCTCCTCAGTTTCCCTCTCTTTTCTTGGCCATACGTTGTAGCTTTTTATATCTGCCTGGAGACAAGCTACTGCCCTCCTCCAGGCAGAGGGGTTAAATAGGCAGAGTTGGGTTAGCTCCTCAAGCAACCTGTATCCAGCCAGCGTGTCTCACCCTCTGGAGCATTGGGCTCCCATCTTTCCTGGGTTCTCCCGACGGCCGTCCCTCTGCTAGTGCCCGGCACCCAAGGACCCACATCCGTGGCCCTTGAAAGGTTGTTCCTCTGGACCAGGTCTTCCTTCCCTCACCCGAGCGGATGGACACCTTATACGGCTAGGTGCTGAGTTAGGCAGACACAGGATTCCTCCATTCTCCACCTTCACTGGATCGCTCTCTACTTTCCCTGACACTGGACTGTGATCCTGACCCTCCCCACTGGGACCTGAAAGCCATCAGTCCCCCTGCAGCTGATAGAAGTGTTTGTAACAGTAGATCCTCAAGCATGTGCCCCATTCCCAGGCTTGGGTTTGGTGATGAACTGTACATATCTTCCCCAGTAAAGACTTGTATATATCCCCTATCAGCTGCCTGACTTCGTTCTTGTGAGTTTGGTGGGAGGCAACACTGGGCAAAGGACTTTCCTGCCCTCGTTACAGGACTTTCTAAACAATCAAGTCTACCTGTGTTCAATCACAGAGGACCCGGCACTACATAGTTGTTGGTAGATCCAAAGGATATCTGACAGAGAGATCTAAAGGTGTATGGCCAGCTTTAGAGATCATTCGCATTGGTGGTTCCAAATTGTGCCACCATTGCCCAGGAAGGCCAACCAATAGTAATGAAGTCAATTCGGAGATCGAACCTTTTTCAAAGTCTGATTCGCCTGTAAGGGGAGATTCAAATTCCCCACCTGTTCACATGGAACTTAAATTGGAAATCCTGGAATGCACAGTTCCTGGTTTCGATATCCGGATGTGACCTCACCAACGTCACTTCCGGTTTTCTTTCACTAGAAGACTGGCTTCTCTCTGTGGTCTCTGGTGAAAAGATTCTTCCACTGGCCGGATATTTCTGCTCCTGATCCGGCCAAGGGAAGAATAATAACCTTCTTTCCACCTATGAATGGGGTGGGTCAAACACCTGTGCTCTTTGCTGGGGGAAGAAAAGCAACAGGGGGAATAAATGTGGACAGTTTGGCCATCACTACCAACCGTCCATCAGAGCTCTTGGAGTATGGTCAAGACCGTTTCCCTTGGTGAAGTATGCGGGTGATGGTCCCCAATGCTCTACCCTGCACACATATTCCGCATGCTGAACGCTACTGACAGGGTGATCTGTCCTGCCGGTGGGCTCAACAACTCAGTCATCAGAGGGGCTTTGTGCTATAACTTTTATATAGGTCCTCAAAAGGCTAGAAACGGGCCTGGATAGGGTCACAACTAGGGCTAAATGGCCTCTGTGAGCATCTTCATGTTGTGTCCACCAAAATGGCTTGGCAAACCCAGATAATCTTGTGAGGGCAAAAGTGTGAGATACATACCATGAGCATAAACCAGACCCATGGGAATTGAGAAGGCCCACTCATTACAGGGTGCCTGAAGGAAGCTAGAAGTTGCAGAAAAGACAAGACTTCCACTGCTCCATTCTCTCTCTCCTTAAGCGGGATGATGTGCCTTCTCTCCAAACTCTAGCTTCCTTCAGGCACCTCCCCAGCTCGTCCAGCTCTGACCTGCCAGAACTGCAGTGGACGAGCTGGGTTTGTCAGGCAGAGATCGGAGCCACATTGAGAGAAAACTCAATGCTCCGTGTGTCTCCGATCTAATGAGTAGTGATGATCGCGAATATTCGGATTCCGAATATTAATCGCGAATATCGTCAATTCGGAAATTCGCGAAGATGGTGAATATATTGCCGAATATTCGCAATTCCAGATATTCGGTATTTTTTATCCATTACACTTCCCTCTCAATGTGAGTGGACAAATGGGAAGGCTGCAACAAGAGCTTAGCAACACCATCAACAGATTTTTAAATGAATATTGGGGTGATGCGAATATTGCGAAAATCGTCACTTTTAAAATTTGCATAAAAATTCCATGTTAAACATATATTGCGCGCGCGAAATTCGCAATAAACTGCCGATATTCGCAATAACAAAAAAAAACCAGAATATTGCCGAATGCGAATATTTTCCGAATGTTTTCCATAAAATTCGCGGCATGCCGCGAATACGAATGTTGCCTATGCCGCTCATCACTACTAATGAGGCAGCTGCACGGATCATTCCCCTCCCCATGCTCTCCTATGTAACCTGGCACATCTGCAGCGCCATCTAGTGGTCGCAGTGCTTATTTACCTGATAAAGTAAATGATTGAAATCTTCATTATCTGATATTGTGAGTTATTCACAAAGCATCTGAACATGTTATTATATTCCGGATGTCACCAGACACCTGTATGGACAGACTTTGGGAAGTTACAGTTTGTAAAAAACTTTTTTTCCATTAAAGTCTCTATGGTGTGCTTTTGGTACAGAAATCTGCACCTCAGCAGTGCGCTAGGGGGGTTAAACCTCCCAACTCCATAATATATTTTTTTACCCATTGACCTGCTGTTTGAAGGTTCTTCCTTGTCCATAGTAAGCACCCCAGCCAGAGCTGTCACTTTTACTGGTCATCTTGGCGTGTAATGACAAGTAAGATAATAATTATTACTAGTGATGGCCGAACTTCGGGCGAACGGGTCCACTGTCCACCTGTTCGCAGGCAGATTCAAATTCCCTGCCTCTATGTGGGGAATTTGAATCTTAAAAAACAGTAATGACACATCCGGTACCTGGAATGCATAGTTCCTGGTTGCGTTAGCCGGAAGTGACGTCACTTCTGGGTTTATGATCCAGCTGCTCACTAGAAGACCGGCTTCATGCCCGCTCTTCTAGTGAACAGATTCTAGATCTTGCTGCTCCTGATACTGCTGGAGGAAGAATAGTAAGCTCCTTCTCGCCGGCGAACAGGGTAGATCGCACACCCGTACTGCTCACCGGTAGGGATGGACCGAACTGTTGCCGGAGAACAGTTCGGCCGCGAACTTGGCATGTTCGCCGATCCTCTCGCCGGCGGACAGTACGGGTGTTCGACCTGCCCCGTTCGCCGGCCAGAAGAAGATCTAAATTCTTCCTCCGGCAGGATCAGAACCTGCAAGATCGTGCCGGAGGAAGAATCTTTTCACTACAAGACCGGCATGAAGCCGGTCTTGTAGTGAAAATACCGGCTCAGAACAGGAAGTGACGTCAGTGACGTCACAGCCGGCTCCCGCAACCAGGAACTATGCGTTCCAGGATGCGTTCCAGGGACCGGATGTGACGAGGCGGGGAATTTGAATGTGTCCGCGAACAGGGCGGACGGCGGACTTCTTTAAAAGTTCGACCCGCCCTGTTCGCGGACACTCCAGGCCGGTGTTCGCCCATCTCTACTCACCGGCTAGAAGCAGGGCAGACATCCATGTTTGCGCCCGAACTGTCCGCCGTGCATTATTATTACACCAGAAGAACTAAGCAATCACGCTATTGTAAGAATGCATAATTTTCTAACCTACTTACAGTTTCACTGTAAGGGGTTAACTAGAATGGAATGGCTGCAGGTCCCCTGGCCCCAGTGGGAGAGCCATTTCTGTAATGCTGCAATGCTTTCACTGCGTTCATTGATAACATCTGCCTTTCAACTCCACGCTCTGTTTTTCAAACCCATGCACAGATCGCAGGGGGACTTGTCTTTAAAAGTGCAAATTTTGTACTTGGCTTTTTTTTCCTGCCGAGCCATTCAGCTCCGACTTCCAGCGAAAGCCTTTTTCTAATGGGCCGCAGTAATTGCCCTCCATTGATACTTTTACCTTTGAACATCAGTATAATTTACAATTGCAAAAAAAGGGGACAATAGAATTACTTCACAGCTAATCTCTTTGTAGAGAAACACTCTCATCCAGATTGTGAGACTGCGTCCTTCCTGTCTCTCAGTCTTTCACCGCCAGCCCGAGGTAGGTACGGAAGGTCGATTAATTAGCAAATGCTCTTGAATAGACACCAGTGTGTCATGAAGGGATGTAAATCAGAGAGAGGTGAAGAAGTTTTATCAAACAGGAGAAGAATTCAAATTGGCAGAACGTTTATTTGATTAGTTGTGAATAGCAGTCCTTGTTTCTTGTAGTGATTGCTTTCTCTTAAGCTGGCCATACACCTTTAGATCTCTCTGTCAGATATCCTTTAAGATCTACCAACTATGTAGTGCCGGGTCCTCTGTGATAGAACACAGGTAGACTTGATGGTTTAGAAAGTCCCTCATACTATATGGGTTTGGTAAAACAAAAGGAGATCTAAAGGAAATCTGACAAAGAAATCTAAAGGTGTATGGGGGCCCTAAAGCTGGCTATACACCTTTAGATCTCTGTCAGATTTCCTTTAGATCTCCTTTTGTTTTACCAAAACCATATAATATGAGGGACTTTCTAAACAATCAAGTCTACCTGTGTTTAATGGAAAAGTCCCTATACTACACCCTATACTACATAGTTGTTGGTAGATCTAAAAGAGATCTGACAAAGAGATCTAAAGGTGTATGGTCAGCTTTATTATTCTTAAGATCTCTCTCTGTCAGATATCCTTTATGGTCCCATACACCTTACAACCTTCCCATACAATTTCTGTACAATCAACTTTTCTTCTACCAAAACCATGAAATATGAGGACCTTCCTTAACCTTCCAATCACTATGTATTATAGCAGGGAGGCCACTATACTACAAAGTTGTTGGTAGATCTAATGGAAATTGTATGGAGAGATCTAAAGGTGTATGGGGGGCTTTAGATCTACCAACAACTATGTAGTGCCGGGTCCTCTGCGATTGAACACAGGTAGACTTGATGGGTTAGAAAGTCCCTCATATTATATGGTTTTGGTAAAACAAAGGAGATCTAAAGGAAATCTGACAGAGAAATCTAAAGGTGTATGGGGGCCCTAAAGCCCCCCATACACCTTGCAATCTTTCCATACATTTTCTGTACAATCAAATTTTGTTCTACCAAATCCAAATCCATGTAATATGAGGAGCTTTCTAAACCTTCCAATCACTATGTATTCTATCAGGGAGGCCACTATACTACAGAGCTGTTGGTAGATCTAATGGAAATTGTATGGATCGATCTTAAGGTGTATGGGGGGCTTTACTCCTATAATCCTTAAGCAGGGTACAGACATGTAGATATGGGCCAGATCGATGGCCACTTCGAGCACCATCTATCTGGCCCATACAATATGCGGCCATATCTGACATGACGTTAAATGCAGCCGATGTCTGTTGCTTTGCATGGAAACCGCGGATCTCCATGCAAAGCATCAGCTGAGCTGGAGAGAGAGCAGAGCTGTCTCTCCAGCTCCTCTTATATCAGACAGCAGCATGATGACGTCATTACACTGCTGTAGGTAACATCGGACTGCTCAAATATTAAGCCGTCTGTACCCTGCTTTAAGGTAAAGGATGGTAGTTAGGCTACTACCCAATAGGCCTAAGATCCTTCAGGAAGGGCTGAAAAGGAGACAACAGAGGGGAAAAAAAACCACATTAACCACATTCTAATTAGGAGCAGGTCAGCTGTGAAATGATAGATTATTACTTCTGATTGGTGATTGAGTTACTTATCTTTTTGAGGTTGCGGGCAGTCGTTATGACTTTTTGCTAACAACCAGGGCAGGCGGCAATAAGCGTAGTCAGACAATCCGGGTTGGCAGCAGTAAAGGTAGACAGTAGTGAGGGATCAGGCAGAAGAGTTGTCGAGGGCAGTTCCGAGGTCAGCAGTGGTTAATCAGTAATAGCAGAGGAGTAGAGAAGATGTAACACGATCAAGGCTCAGAAGCAACAATAATCAGCAAAGGAAGGTAGCAGAGGGTTGGGAAGTAGCAGGTGTCAAGGATCATAGTAATTAGCTGGGCTGGCAGGAACAAGGAAGATCAGGAAGATTCAAGGATGAGTAGTCCAGAGAGGACGGTAGCCTAGTGAGCAGAGCCACCGCCTGAGGCGCAGCCGGTCATGGGCTCTATCCCCAACATCGGCAGTAAACATAACATGTTCACTTTTCTTCCCCCAGCGTACAGTATGGGTGTTCGACCTCCCCCATTCACCGGTGGGACAAAGGTGACTATTCTTCCGCTGGCCGGATCAGGAGAAGAAAGATTCGACCAGTGGAAGATTTATTCACCAGAGACCAGGTAAAGAACCAGGTCCCTAGTGAAAGAAAACCAGTTTAAACCAGAAGTGACATCAGTGACGCCACGTCTGGATATTAAAACCGTGAAACTGTGCGTTCCAGGTACTGGAAGTGACGTCACTTCTGTTTTTTTTTTTCTGCTTGCAAGGTAAAGCAATCAATTGCATACCTGTCAAATTTCCCCTTTTCCCAATAAGGGCTCATTTACACGGGCGGTTGGTAAATGAGCATTTATGGCAACCGCGATATGAGGCATTCCCTGGGCTATAATAAGTAGGTTGAAAAATGAGGTACTCTCTCACATTGGGGAAGCCAACATCCCAAAATATAATGCTAATAAAGGAGAACAGAGAATTTCCCCAGCAACGAATTGCCGGGGCGGGGGGACTTTAACGGCTTCACAATTGTATAGACACAAGGTCAATTAAAATTCACAAGTTTATTGTAAGAGCACCCACGAAGACATCGAGGGTGTATATTCACAAAGTATCCAAAATAGGAGGTATTTGATTCAAACAAATCGTAAATACAGGACAAAGAGTGTATACAATACAAAGTATAATGCTGATAAAATACAAAAGCCACAAGCCTATAGCCCAGGTGTTCGAGCTTGGTCTACTCAATGGATGGATAAATGAGTAGGGACCATCCAAGGGTGGTAGCTGCCAACCCAACCCGACGTACGTTTCGTCGATGGACTTCCTCAGGGGATGTGGGCTGGTTGGATGGTGTGGAGTTACTGTGCTCTAGTTAGGAGTATAGTGCCTAGATGTCTGGCGTACATATGCTGCTGGATAAGGAGCCTTCCCCCAGAACGGAGAAACATCAAGTCGGGTGCCACCCGGCAAGCCTAATTTATAGATTAATAGTATGTAAAGGTAACGTCTAAGTAGATAGGTGAGGGCTAACATCGAGCCCTGGTATTGTAGTAGGAGGGTGGCGTGGGGTAGGTGAGCCGAACCAGGACAACACGTGCAAGCGGCACCGGTTCTCTATAATAAGTTCTCTATAATAAGTAGGTTGCTCCATAGGTTTAACATTGGGGTGGGTACAACCAACCCCAGAGGGCCTGCACAGAAAGTGCAGGTGCTTGCCTCCTAGAGTGCTTGGTCACCCCCCCCCCCCCCCCCCCCCAAAAAAAAAGTGTAAATGCACAAATCAAAACTTATGTAAAGTGACCAAAAAAAAGGTCTGTGAAGACATGGTTGGGTGAGCCCCAACACTTTACTTCTTTCTCACCGTCCTCCTGGATTAGTATTAGTATTCCTGTGAATTCTGTCAGTAAGCTTATTTGCAGGGCACAACAGAGTCTACTAACATAGTTTAGGGGAAAAATGCTAATATGGGATGGGGGCGGTGAAGTGGGGTGAAAAACAGTTTCCTAAAACAGGGTACTTGGCTGGTATGCAGTCGCTGAGCTAGGTGAAACCTGTAGAAACCGAGCAACACATTTAATAGAGATGGTAGAATTTTTCGACTTGCTAACTTTGTGAGCTGATTGCAAAGACCCTGAAAATGGTATCATCACCAAAATTGCTGGAGATGTAGAGAAGGGTTGGAGGAACATTTGAAAAAAAAAAAGTTTTGCTCTAGCTCATTTAATTTTTGCATAAATTAGGTTCAAGGTTAAAGTCGAAATTCCGATGTTCGAAATTTTTACTTGACTTTGAACTTAATTTGTGTTAGAGACATACTTTCTTTTTTGGAGTGTACCCCCAACCCTTCTCTACATCTCCAGCAAGTTTGGTGATGATACCATGTTCAGGGGCTTTTCAATTAAGTCGAAATGGTCGAATTTCATCTCTTACATTTAATACTCTGGGCTATTGAGAAAAGTCTACATTTGAACAAGGGACAGTCCTGTCAAGCATGGTCTTTGTGAAAGGCCCATCCAGTAAAGCAGAGGTTACCCATAATGGGGAAGAGGGTGGTCCTTAGAGATGGTCGAATTTGTTTTAAAAAAATTCTACCATTTCAACGGTTCCGACTTAATTGCAAAGCCCCTGAGCATGGTATCACCACCAAACTTGCTGGGGATATAGAGAAGGGTTGGGGGTATAATACAAAAAAGAAAGTATGTCTCTAACACAAATAGTTTTTTCACAAATTAAGTTCAAAGTCAAGTAGAAATTTCGAAAATCGGAATTTCGACTTTAACTTTGAACTTAATGTATGCAAAAACCACATGTGCTAGAGCAAAGCTTTTTTTTTTTTTCAAATGTTCCTCTAACCCTTCTCTACATCTCCAGCAATTTTGGTGATGATACCATGTTCAGGGGCTTTGCAATCCACTCACAAAGTTAGCAAGTCGAAAAATTCGACCATCTCTAGTGGTCCTTACTAGTGTTGAGCTCGAATATTCGAATGGCGAATATTTTTCGCGAATATCGGCAATTCGAGAATTTGCCAATATCGCGAATATGTCGGCGGATATTCGCAATTCCGAATATTCGCAATACGGCCATGTATTGCGAAAATAAACATAGCATGTGACCATTCATTTTAAAGATTTTTGCGATGCAAATATTATTTTCGCAATGCGAATATGATTTTCACAATACATGGTCATACCGCGAATATTCGAATTTCCGAATATAGAATCAAATATTAGTAGAATTATTCGCGAAATATCACAAATTCGAATATTGCCTATGCCGCTCATCACTAGTCCTTACATGGTCTACTATGGTCCATCAAGCATACATTCAAGAATATACAATACACAGTGAAGTAATTTATGTATTTATTTTATTTATATAAAACATGTAGGAAATTGACAGAATTGATTATTCACTGTTAATTTTTGAAAACATTTTTACATATTCACATGTTCTTAGTTTGTCCCGAAACATCAAGTCACCATAATCATTTTCACTAATCCCGATGGCAAATGAAACCATGTGTTCCTAAGAGATAATTCCTAATTCCAAACCCGTTTCTCCTTTAAAAGGGAATGGCGATACTGAACCGATGTCGGGTAACCTTCAAGGCCGCAGCATCAAATCTTTGAAAACCGCTTCCTGCTCGAACAGGTGCAAACATGTGACCGACGGCGAGCTGACAGCAACCCAACGAGATAACATTTGTCATCAGTGTCACTGTTAATTTAAACTGCTTGGTGTAAGGCCGCACACACAAGTGGATTAAGGGTCACTGCCTTAAACAAATGCTCATCCAAACTTAACACGTGTCAGCAATCTCTCTCCCTCACTCCCGCTGTGTGGCGAGCTGGGAGCTGAAGAATGGATGGTCGATCAATAAAATTCAATTGTCATATAAAGTGCCAGAGTCATGCCGGTCTTTAACACTTCTAGCACTGGAATGTTCTGCTGTTGCCTTGGAAGTGGGACAAATATATTTGCAGCATCTTTCATTGGTTTTGAATATATAATGGAGACTGTTTACACAATTTTTGCTGTCCATTGTTTTATCTTAAGCCCCCCATACACCTTAAGATCGATCCATACAATCTCCATTAGATCACCAAACAACTGTGTAGTATAGTGGCTCCCTGATAGAAACATAGTGATTGGAAGGATATATCACTGCTATGTAGTCCAGGTCCTCCTGATGAATACATAGTGATTGGAAGGTAATATCACTGCTATGTAGTGCCGGGTCCTCCCTGATAGAATACACTAGTGATGTGAAGGTATATATCACTGCTATGTAGTGCTGGGTCCTCCCTGATAGAATACATGGTGATGGAAGGTATATATCACTGCTATGTAGTGCTGGGTCCTACCTAAAGAATACACAGTGATTGGAAGGTTATATTCACTACTATGTATGCCGGGTCCTCCTGATAGAATACATAGTGATTGGAAGGTATATATCACTGCTATGTAGTGCCGGGTCCTCCCTGATAGAATATAGTGATTGGAAGGTATATATCACTGCTAGGTAGTGCTGTGTCCCTCATGATAGAATACATAGTGATGGAAGGTTATATCACTGCTATGTAGTGCCGAGTCCTCCCTGATAGATGCATAGTGATTGGAAGGTATATATCACTGCTATGTCGTGCTGAGACCTTCCCTGATAGAATACATAGTGATTGGAAGGTATATATCACTGTATGTAGTGCCGGGTCCTCCCTGATAGAATACATAGTGATTGGAAGGTATATATCACTGCTATGTAGTGACAGGTCTCCCTGATAGATTGCCTAGTGATTGGAAGGTATCTATCAACTGTATGTAGTGCGGGTCCTCCCCCTGATAGATTACATAGGATTTGGAAGGTGGTATATTTTTTTTTCCACTGCTATGTATGCTGGGTCCTCCCTGATAGATTACATAGTGATTGGAAGGTATATATCACTGCTCTGTAGTGCCCGGTCCTCCCTGAGAGAATACATAGTGATTGGAAGGATGAGAAAGCTCCTCATATGACATGGTAGAACAAAATTTGATTGTACAGAAATTGTATGGAAAGATTGTAAGGTGTATAGAGGCCTTAAGTGATGTTAATCTCCTGAGGCACCTAATGTCTACATGTGCTCTAATGATGGGTGAGCTAGCCTTCAGTTGCGCCTGTTGCCCATGTCCCGGCCGCCGGTTATTACCTTTTCCTAGTTAATAACCACTACTATCCAGAAGACCTTCCACTTTGGAGATCCTCATCACAACTTGGACCTTGATCAGAAATTTAAGCTAGGCATACAAGGCTCGATTTTTGTATAGATTCAAGCAAAATTTGATGTGAAAGAATTCAAATGGTCAGAAAGCCATGACCTCAACTCCATCTAACACTTGGCATAAATTAAAGTAGAAATTGGGAACCAGGCCTTCTTGTCTAGCATCAGTGACACTAACCTCACACATAGAGATAAAAAATTAGTAATGTAATGAAAAAGAAAACATGATTGAGAGAATGTGGTGTGAAAAAAAATTGGGGGACAAAAACTATTCGTGTTAGAGACATACTTTATTTTTCAGACTATAAGACGCACCAGACCATAAGTTCCAGTTTTCAGGGCAGGAAAACCAGAAAAAAAAGATTTAATTATGTTAAGTTTTCACATCAATTGGGTTAATGCAATGAATTCAATGAATGCAATATTCAATTCA
>CM070041.1:64844616-64859702 GCA_036250615.1 Ptychadena robeensis | reverse complement strand
GCAAAATAACGGTAAATGCTCACGTGGGAGAGGGTCTCCCAAACCACCGGTCATCCTCTCTCAGAGGAGCAGTGCAGCCATTGTCTGTCCCCTCCCTCCAGACACTGTCCAGTTACTCATCCCCTGTTCGGGCCAGTGACCCAGTTATATCCTGTGTGCAGCCAACACACACCCACACAGGTGCTAGGGTGGGGTATAGGGGCCCGTCTTCCCAACCCTCGCCTATTCACAGACCAGGCCCTGTCAACAGTCTACAAAGTTGCAGTCCACAGACTGCCAACAGTGTAACTCCCTGGAGCTGTCCATTTCAGCAACCTAGGGGTTTACTTCAGGGGGAACACAAAACCCAAAAATGTTGCGACACATATAACCCGGCCATTCAGGAACCCATCCCTGGCTCCTGTAGCATAATACAAGTATATTATATATATATATCTATAAATATATATATATAATCTAGGTAGTATATATAGCACTGTAAATATAATATACAGAAAAAATGTATGTAGGTTGGTAATGTTTGTCTTTATCATGGTTCCCACTCTTTCCTTTCAGGGCCCCCTCTTCTATTGTAGTGAACATGTCTGTCACAGATGAAAGGGTCCCGAAGGCTAACAAGCCCTGAACAGATATCATGCACCAAACATTGCTGGAGGTGTGAAACGGGTTTGGGAACATAACCACAAAGTTAAAGTTCCTAGTTCAAGTTGAACTTTTTGAGTCCAATGTATTCTTGAAACTACATGTGGCGGCCGCAACCCTTCTCTACATCCTCCCGCCTGTTGTTGATGACATCATGTTCAGGGGCTTGCAAAGAACTAACTCCCCAAATAAACTAGTAGAAACATCACAAAACGTCTCCTCTCTTCTTGTATTTGGCACATGTTTTAGGGACCGAACCCCAGAACAAACAACAAAGACTCCTCACAATCAGTTTTATATTTCACCTAACCAAGAAAATTTCATGAAAATTGGATGTCAACGTGGACAAATCTGGTCAATTTACCAAAGAGCGTATTATTACGAGTGTGACACCGGCTATAAAGCAGGGCCCCGCCGCATCTTCTCGAGGCTCATCCGCAAGAACCGCGCGCTGCACCTGCTTTTCATTTGCATATTTAATGGGGCCCACCCTGTGTCCTTGACGGAATCTCTCTCCCCCCGCCAACAGCTTTTCCGATAATAGAGAAGGAACAGTACATTATCTGACAGGGACAATGATTTTGTTTAATTATAACACATCGCCTTGATCCTGGTGATCATTAAAAACTCTCCGTACACTGTAATGCTTATTATCCCACCACCCCTGGGCTGCAACTGTCTTTCACTTAACATTTCACATCGTATCACAACATGTGCTGAGCTTAGATCTCAGTCTTTGGGTTGGGGGTCCTTAGGATCATATTCCGGTGTGTCCTGGTGGCCCGAATAAATATGACCCGAAGGAAGTGAACACTGCTAACATTTTAAATATGGGCATAGCCGGGCCAGATTCCTTGTCGGTGTTCCCCGCCACGAGGCGGCTGGTACAATGCCAGTAAATTCCTGGCGCCGAGTCCCATACTTGATGGGGGTGGTAGCGCCACTAGAACCGGTCGATAGGCTTTAGAATATTCGGAGTACAAACGACCCGTCTTGCCCATTTTTTACCAGTTTAGCTTTACTAGAACTTTTCAGTATACCGCGGGGTACTTTGTCAGTATCCAGGGGGGTAAACTTTGATTCAGTACGCAGGGGGGTAAGTTTTGTCAGTATAACAGTGGGGCAACTTTTGTCAGTGTAACATGGGGGTTACTTTAGTTGTACCATGTAATACAATGGGGGTACTTTACTTTGTCAGTATACACAGGGTTTACTTTGTCAGTGTACAGGGGGTTACTTTGTCAGTAATCAACGGGTTTTACGTTTGTCAGTATACAGGGGGTAACTTTGTTACAGTGTACATAACAGGGGGGTTCTTGTCAGTGTAAACAGGGGGGTAACTTTGTCAGTAACAGGGGGGTAACTTTGTCAGTAACAGTGCGGGTAAGTTTTTTGTCAGTATACATGGGGTCAACTTTGTCAGTGTACGGGGGGGGGTTACTTTGCAGTATAAACAACGGGGTGCTTTGTCAGTAATACCGGGGGGTAACTTTGTCAGTATACAACAGCGGGGTAACTTTGTGTCCAGTATATCGGGGGTCAACTTTGACAGTATACAACGGGGTTACTTTGTCAGTATACAGACAGGTGGGTAACTTTGTCAGTATATATAGGGGGGTAACTTTGGTCATTATACAGGGGGGTAACTTGACAGTATACAACGGGTTTACTTTTGTCAGTATACATGGGGGTAACTTTGAAGTATCAACGGGGTTTCTTTGTCAGGTATAAACAGGCCCCGTTCCAAAACGGTAGAATTGGCTGCCCCAGCGGTCGATAGATCTCTCAATAGTAATACTAGTTAATATATAGATTTTTTGTTAATTACTAAAAGAAATGTTAAACTTAAGATATATTTGCTATATAATGTGTTCTATCAAACGCAGTAAATATCGGCTATATCAGCTTGCAAAACCGGAAAACCTACGCATTGTTTACATATGAGTTTATCACGCAATCCAACTTCTTTAAGCCTTATGCTTCATTGGGATTAGTTTTGTCCTGTCTCAGTTCTGAAGAGGGAGTTACCTACATTGCCTCATTCTCTGTTCTGCTGATGAAGAAAGAACATTTCCCTGTTTCTTTAAAACTGGTTCTGAGATCAGACAAACGGCATTGGTGTGTGTGTTCCGGTGATGTTAGTGCACAGTAGCGGGTTTAATAGTTATAAAGTACTCCTCTGTTTTTGGGTAATATGAGACCCCCACCATGTGGTGCCACCCCTAAGGGCTTGGGCGGCCATTTTAGAGATTTTCAAGTGCCTGAATGATTAACCGCATAGGTGTTCCAGAGCAATTGTCCCAACTCTGTTAAAACTGTTAGCTTGTATGTATATTAATTCCCTATGGTATGTGTAAAGACAGTTTATATATGTTTGTTATGTATTATTTTTTATAATCTTCTCATGATCTGCACCGCGTTGTATTGCCTAGGAGCCACCCTACATGCTCTGCCGCACCCTTCCCTCGCAATGCCAGGTATATCACTCTACAGAGACCAAATCTCCCCCTCACACTTGTCTAAAAGGCACTAAACTGACTTCCTGGAATCTCTCAGTTTTATGTCCCCTGTTCAGAACTCTCACCCCTTAGTGGATCTTTGGCTTTCAATGGGGTCTCCAACTTACCTCCCCACAAGGTCAACCACCAAAACCTAAAATTCCTCAAGAGTTCTATTTGTTACAAGACCAGCCAGGTGGTAGTTACCAACAAAAACCCCTTACAGAGATCTCCAATTCCTTTGTCTTACTTTTCTCTCTAGAGACATGGCGAACCCCTATGTTCCAGTGAGTGGGCATCTCATCCAGGAAGCAGATGGTGACAATTGGAAATGATTGTGTAAAGTTTTTTGCATAACTGAAACTAAAAGCGCACCTACCACAGAAAACTGATTGCACATGGATAGCACTAGTGCTGATAATGAGGGAGGAGAATATTTTAAAAAATTACCTGTAATTAATGATTAGGAATCTCTTGCATCCCTCCCTCACTTCCTGGCCCTTCTTAAGCCCCCCCCATACACGTTCCCAATTATTCTCCGCGACCGACCGATTTTTCGTCCGATCCGTCAACCCCCACGCTATTTTTTCAACCTGACATGTATGGTCGGTCGGTCGGGACTGGCCCACGAACAATCGGATTCGAATTATCAACACCGATCCATCAGCCCGCCCTATTTATTTAACAGCAGATCGACCAAAATTTACGGAACATGTCCGAAGCGGTCCTGACCAATTTTTCGGGTATCATATTCCCGAATATCCGATTAATTCTCCCGATCGATTAATGCTCCCGACCACAGTTGTCGGTCGGGACAAAATTGTACGCAAAATTGGAACGTGTATGGGGTGCTTTTAGGTATAGCCTGGTGGCGAGAACTCAACAGAACGAAGTGCTGGGCATTCTGTGATCTTGGCTCTTCAATGAAAGTTATTCAACCGAGGACAATTCCCATAGAAAAACCATGAACGCCCCAGTTGCCCCCCGACACTATTGCAACCCTGGAGTTAACCTTCGGAATCCTGGCGAATAAAGGATGGCAATCGCTCTATATCGATTCCTAAACAGAACAAGCAGGTAAGTGGTTAGGATGTGTGTGTTGCCCTAAGCCATCATCATACCGCTCAGAGTAATTCACACTTACATATGTTTTACATATGTTATTTTTTACATATTGAGTGTACATACAACTTGTTAATAATAGTCTCATGCTGATGCCTATGTGGCTAACGGAATACCTTTCACTTTCTCTTTTTGTATAAGGGAACACTGATAGGAATTTACATCACGGGACATCACTTCCTGTATCGGTAATTGACTCTATTTATTTAGCTGGCTAACTTAGGGGGAGGGTTTTTGTGTCCCCCTCCGGCTCGTGCAGGTAATGTCGGAGGTGGTAACTTAGGCGGAAAGTAACAACCCGCTACCTCCACCTCCTTAAAACCTCCCTAGCCGCACATGCTGAGGTACAGATTTCTGTACCCAAAGCGCACCATAGACTTTTTAATGGAAAAAACGTTTTTTTACATGTGTTTGCCTGTACTCCCAAGTCTGTCCAAACGGATTCTGGTGACATCCTGAATATAATCACATGTATCAGATTCGCTTTGTGAAAACTCACAATTCAGATAATGAATAGTTTCAATAATCACTTTAGCATGTAATTAGCACTGCAAACCACTAGAATGGCACTACATATGCGCCAGCTTACAATTGGAGAGCCTGGGGGGGGGGTGATACCATTCTCCTGCAGCTGCCTCTTCATTAGAATTCGGAGCCACCGGATAGTGAGTGTGGGCGCTCCGGTGGCTCCGATCTTTGCCCTACAAACCCAGCTCTCCCTGCTGTTCTGAACCGAGCTGGACGCTGGTACCGTCAGGAACGGCAGTGGGCTTCATATTAGCCTAATTTCAAAATCCTGGAAAAAAACTGTGATTTATCAGGAAGTATTTTTTTTTGTGACCGCAAACGGGATGGTTGAAGACCGGTATGGGCTAATGGTTCTTTATTTGGGGGTGTTTAGGAAGTGATCTTAAGCCTGGCATACACACGCCGATTAGCGCCATTT
Organism: Ptychadena robeensis; assembly: GCA_036250615.1. Lineage (NCBI taxonomy): Eukaryota > Metazoa > Chordata > Amphibia > Anura > Ptychadenidae > Ptychadena > Ptychadena robeensis. The sequence goes on along the minus strand of CM070041.1, from coordinate 64,854,494 downwards.
GCCGCTGCACCTGAACGGGCATCACTCGGCGTGTGCCCACATGGGTGACGATTCCCTGCCGCCCCACAGCTGCCGGCCAGAGAACAGGACATGTTCCGATGTTTCTCTGGCCCGATGCCACCGATGCTTAACTCACAATGAAGATCGGCGTCTTCATTGAGATAATGGCCGTCACACAAAGTGTGTCCTGCCGATTAAAGTCAGCCCTGGAATGCAGATTGATGACGTCATCACGCTGCATTCCAGAGCTCATCGAGCTCGTCTGTCGCACCTGTTTGTGGGGTTTATGTCAGGCATTAAAGTGAGGTGGTTGTAGATTCCAATCCTTCGGTTGGACAATGGAGCTACCTGAACACATCCTAACCCCTAGAGCTGGTAAGCAGAATCACATGGAAGGCCTGGGGACAAGAGTAATTTTTCAATAGATAAACATTTAAACGGAGCGAATACTTTTTTTTTTTTCCTCAGGCAAAACTAGATTCCTTCTCAGAACTTCATTTTAATTAACACAGCTTATCTTGAATGGACGGCTCTTATGAGGACCCAGAACATTGTGCTTCGCACCGACATAGAAGTAGCTCTGTTACCACCAATAAACCATTTGTGGCGGCCATAATTGATCTAGTCAGTAGGGTCTCTAAAGCATGAGAAGAAAAATACATGCTGCATTTAAAACATTAGCTACAACTGGCTCCATATTTGGCATTATTATCTAACATGAACCAGAGGAACTGGAGGAGACATTAATAATTACACATTATCAAGGTGTAAATCATTATCCTCTTCAAAGTATCGATTTACTTGCCACTTTATGCCGACGCTTTCCATGGACTCTCTAGAGAGAACTGTATCGCATATTTGTCCTCCTCATTTTGCAACCTGTTGCTATTAAAATAATCTGCTTGGAGCCTTGTTTATTTATTTCAATCATGTATACCAATTGAGAATTCGGAAGCACTTTGGAGACATTTACGGACCATGACCATTGTCCTGTATGGTTGACCATTGAATTCAGAGTAGGAAGAAGGTGCTTGTTGTTGGTGCATTGGGCTCCATCCAATTTCCTTCTGTAGATTCACAAGCTCCCCCCTATTGAGAAGATCTACTTGTCAACACTATAGACGCCAGGTGTGGGCGCAATTCTTTTACTATTGGGCCACATTGGCTTCTTAGACGAAGAGCCTGTCTTTTCTATGCATAGAGTATATAAAAGAGAGAGAGGCGGGAACACTCTAGGGAGGGGGGGGGATATGCTCAGTATGGCATCCCCGGGAGGGTTTTTTTGGTGAGGTTTTTAGGGTACCGTGGTATTTTATCAAATGAGTAGATATATTCACATATAAAGTTTAAATTTAACAATCATTTTATTATTACCATACCAACGACATGTAAATGTAGAAGGATTTTGAAAAATCTCAAAATCTCAAAAACCTGATATAAAGTACACGATCACACCACTCTGATTTGTATAGACATCCTTCAAGGGGGGATTTTTAAACACATTATCCGACGCTTTTCATCCAAAAAAAAAACAGCCTCCTAAGGGATAGTTGAATGGTATCACAATTTGTTGTGGCCCAATATTTCAGGGGTTATCCATGTGGCGTCATTGATCGAGAGCAATCGATGGTCTCATTCTCATCACTATCCTGGAGGTGTAAGGTCCAATAATTCTGCCGCACAGGTGGCGGGGGGGGGGTTAGAAAGTGGGGGTTCCGAGTGAAAGTGTCACAAGAGAGAATCGTAGGAGTCGGATAGACTTCCTGTGCTCTGTGGGCTGAAGTAGCCTTCCCGCTTGTATTACTGTCCAAACAGGGCAATGTTATATGCCATCCAACGGCTCATCTTAAAAGATGTGTCCCATTCGTTCGTCGTTCGCATTAGTGGTTGCGCTCCACAGTAAGAGCGGGAATCTCTACTTCAGCCTCACAGATCACTAGGAGTCTACCAGACCCTACGATTCCTCTCTCTGTGACCTTCACTCCGGACTCCCCGCTTTTCTAATCCCCCCCCCACCCTGTGGGGCAGATATTTGGCTTAAACCCTCCAGATAGTGAACCAACGATGGCTCTCTATCCAATGACGCACACCATGGATAACCCTTAAATATTGGGCCACAACAAACTTGTGAATAACATCACTATCCCTTAGGAAGACCCGTTTTTCGGATGAACGCGTGACGGATCATGTTGTTTTACAAAAAACTCCCCCTGAAGCAACAGGGGAAAAGTGATGTCTTAACAATCAGAGTGGTTTTTATCTGTACTTTCTATCAGTTTTTGAGATTTTTGGAGATTTTTTCAAATTCTTCTACATTTACTGTCGTTTTTCAATGGTAGATTATAAAATTATGTAATATTTAACTTTCTATGGTGAATATAGTCTAACTCATTTTGGTATAAAATACAACGGCCCCCAGCTAAAACCTCACCAACAAACACGCCTTTGCATTCCCATACGTTGCGCCGCATGATCCCCCCCCCCCCCTATATGTTTTTCCCTCTTCCCTCGTCTATATAGTCTATATGATGGAGGTATGGTACCATTTGACTCTGCCAAGAGCAATATGGGATGATCTGTGCAGTTCGCATGCTATTTTTTGATGTCTTTACATTTCCCTATGCATAGCTGGCATCACGTCAGTACGCTGATCATCTATCAATTCTTCATTGATCATGGGGCTCTAATGTAAAAAGATCTCCATAGACATACTAATCATGCTTCAATCCTCTGTCCTGTTCGTGAAAGAACTGAACTCTCGGTTCCCAAAACGTTATCTGGCTCTATCCGGTAGGAAGATCTTGTGTGGCAGCCGGAATCAACCAGACGACGAGGCGGCTGTTGATAAAGAAACTCAACTTTATTGTTTAAAAACCTGAGGCGCGGGGGAAGAGAGCTGACTCGGAAGCACTTGAAGACATTTACATGGCCATGACCATTGTCATGTATGGTTGACCATTGATTCAAACGTATAAAAGCAGGTGCTTGTTAATTGGCGCATTGGGACTCTATCAATATTGGAGATTCCACAAGCTCCACACTATTGTTACTCAAGATCTACTTGTCACTGTAAACCCGGGTGTGCAAACTTTTAACTCATGGGCCACATTTGCTTTTTAAGCTGGCCATAACAACCTTTAGTACTCTGGTCAGGATCAGCCTTTAGATCTACAAACACTATGTAGTGCCGGGTCCTCTGTGATTGAACGGCAGGTAGACTTTTATTGTTTTAGAAAGTCACCCATTATTACATGGTTTTTGTAAAACAAAAGGAAATCTAAAATTGTATAGGGACCCACGATTTGATACAGGGCCGGACCCATAGCCTGTTAATGGCCAACCCGACCCACCATAGTGTGCCAATCCCTGCATCGAATGGAATCATGCCAGTTTCTCTTATCATCTATCTATCCCAGTTCTTCATGATCAATGGGCTCTAATGTAGGAAGATCTCCACTAGACATCCGCTCATTCTTTATCTTCCTGCCCTGTTGTTGAAGACCTGTAACTGGTCTGGCATCCTTTATCCAGTTCTTCCATTGATCAATGTGCTCGAATCATATATACAAATTAAAAGAGGTTCAGAAGGCACTGTGGAGACTTTACATGACCATTTGTCATGTAATGGTTTGACCAGTGAAGTCAAAATAGCAAGACGTGTCCTGTTTTTTGGTTTGGCCTTGGGGCTCTATTAATATTCCTTACTGTAGCAGGAGATTCCACAAGCTCCATCTACTTGTCAACACCATAGACCAAGGATGGGCACATGTTTTGACTCATGGGCCACAATTGCTTCTTAGATTTGATAACAGGGGTCGAACAAGAGCCTGTATGTCCAACCCGTCCATAGTGCGGCATTTCTATGCATCACTGGCATCACGCAGTACTCCTGATCAGCTATCCAGTTTCTCAATGATGCAATGGGCCTACTGTAGGAAGTCTCCATAGACATCCATGCCCTTCTTCAAATCCTCTGTCCTGTTTCTTGAAAGAACTGTACTTGGTCTGCAATCCCATTTATCCAGTTCTCCATTGATCAATGTCTGGAATCATGTGATACAAATTAAAGAGATTCAGAAGCACTTGGAGATCATTTACAGGGACCATACCCAGTGTCCATGTATGGGTTGACCATTTAAAGTCACCCATATTACATGGTTTTTTGTAAAACAAAAGGAAATCTAAAATTGTATAGGGACCCAACAGATTTGATAAAGGGGCCAGACCAACCCCCCATAGGTGTGCCAAACCCACCATAGGTGTTTCCATTCCATGCATCGTGGAACATGCAGTACTCTGATATCTATACCAGTTCTTCATGATCAATGGGCTCTAATGTAGGAAGATCTCCATAGACATACTGCTCATTCTTTATTTATCTGCCCTGTTTCTTGAAAGCCTGTAACTGGTCTGCAATCCTCCTTTATCCATTCTTCTCCATATCAATGGGCTCGAATCTGATATACAAATTAAAAAGGTTCAGAAGCACTTGGAGACATTTACATGACCATTGTCATGTATGGTTCCATTGAATTCAAAAATATAAAAGAAGGTGCCTGTTTTTTGGTTGCATTGGGCTCTATTAATATTCCTTTCTGTAGCCGGAGATTCCACAAGCTCCAATCACTTGTCAACACCTAGACCAAGGATGGGCACATTTTTGACCATGGGCACATTGGCTTCTTAGATTTGATAAAGGGGTCGGAACAAGACCTGTAATGGCCAACGCGGCCATAGGTGCGGCATTTTCTATGCATCACTGGCATCAACGCAGTACTCCTGATCATCAATCCATTTTCTCATGATCAATGGGGGGCCCTAATGTCGGAATATCTCCATAGACATACTGCTCCTTCTTCAATCCTCTGTCCTGTTCCTTGAAGAACTGTAACTGGTCTGCAATCCTTATCCATTCTTCATTATCAATGGGGTTTTTTTCTGGAAATCATTTCATACATCCACATTAAAAGAATTTCAGAAGCACTTGGAGACCTTTTACATGCCCATGACCATATGTCATTAATGGTTGACATTGATTCAAAGTGGAAAGAAGGTGCCTGTTGTTTGGTGCAATTGGGCTCTATATATTCCACCTGTAGCTGGAGATTCCACAAGCTCCATCTACTTTTCAACTCCCATAGACCAAGGCGGGCACATGTTTTGCACTCATGGCCACATTGGTTTTCTTAGATTGATAAAGGGGCCGGACAAAAAGCTTGTATGACAGCCTGCAATAGTGGTTCCCAGATCCATGCATCGTGGCATCATGCAGTACTCTGATTACTCTGAGTACTCTGAGCACCCGGCAGTCTTCAGAGACTTCAGAGAGCACAGCTTGGGCTGTGATATGATCTTCCTACTCTGCATGGTCCTGGAACTGAGCCCAACCTCTCTGGTGGGCCTCTCCTTTTATGTCCCTCCAGCCCCTGCCTCATCTGTTTTGATGAAGGACTAATGTTTTTGACTGAGGCTGAAGCTAAGCCAAACTGTTATTTTAGGCCAAAATAAAGCCTTGTTGAATGAACAGATGAGTTCCAGTGTGGTGACTGTGAAACCCGGACCCCCCCAAGTTCACAATACATACATAATGAATCGCCTGGAGCAGGGACGCAGGCTAGGAGGAGGGCGGCTTGACCCAGGGGAACTGGCCTGGGATGTCGGAGGAGGTAAGTAGGCGGGGATGGGAGGAGAAGGGGCGGAGACAAACGGAGCTGATTTAAACCGGCCAGACAGGAAGTACTTCCCTGATGTTTTTGATTTGTCTTGTTATTGTTTTGTTTTGTACTAATTGTTTCTTGTTACAGCAGGGCGGAAGCTCGGCAGTGCCGCAGGAATAGATTGGAGCTGGGAGAAGTTATGTGGCGTGTCAGTACTGAAGGGCAGCCACTTAGATGGTAAAAACTGGGCGGGGCTTAGGCCCCCATTTATGGCACTCCCTGGAGTGAATATAAGGATGTACCCATCGAGTCAGTATTGGAGGGCTGGTGGCCGGTACCGTTTGGAGAGAAGACCAATTCGGGGGGGGGGGGGGGGGGGGGGGGGGGGGGGGGGGGCACTGTGGAGGCATTCCAGGAGTAATGTTATTATTTAATGTTATTATTTAAACGGTTATTTAAGGTTTAAAAAGTTATTAAAATGATTTATTTGGAGAATTGGCTGTGGCTAAAAATGTGGTATTTTTTCACTAAATCTTTTTATAAAGTTTTTAAAATTGAAGTACGGCCTCTGTCTTTATTTTAGTATAAGGGGTTTAGTGGTTAGGGTACAGGGTCTCAGTAATCCCTGGGTCAAGATCCAGGCACACATGCACCCATACACAGAAAGACACACGGCCTTGCAGGGAATTTGAATCAGACACTGCAACGTTACTTCCGGTATATGAAACCTTGTTTCTTGTTCCTAAACCGGACCTACAACATGGTAGGTCACTCAGCAGTATTGTCTGCAGCTCAGCCCATACTGCTGAGATCCTTAATTGTAAAACTAAAATCTTTTTCTGACAGCAGAAGGGGAGTGCTCCCCTCCCACTGCCTTACATTGCGCCTAGGCAGCCGAAATGGTGTATGGAACATCTCTCCCAGGCAGGAACTCGTCAGCAGCTGATTCCTCCCCTCCAAACACCACCCTCCCACTGAGCTTTGCAGCTCCGACAGAGAAGAAACAGGAGGAGGAGGTGGAGTGAAGGGGGGAGGTGAGGGGGGGGGGGGGCAGTTAGGGCGGAAGTAGCTACATGTCTCCTGGATCTAAGATGCCAGCATGAGAACTGAAAGCAAGTAAAATGAGTTTAGTGTGGGGTTTCTTGTGAAACCGTTTTCTAGCATCTGAACTGCAGACAGGTGAGTACTGTGTCTGTTTAATATATCTGTGTTTTTTACATTTGTGTTTAAAACCGCTTTAATATGTGTTTGAATAGGAAGGGGGAGGGCCCGATAATGTTCCTAAATAGAAAAGGGGGGCCCTGCAAGAAAGGTTTGGGAACCACTGTTGTAGTCGAGCGATGCATATGTTCTTATATGTCAAAACTATCAAAAAAGTCAAACTAAAAAAAAAATGTTTGATCATCTTGTCATAGGGCCCCCACCCATCTACCAAAACCATGTAATATGAGGACCTTTCTAATCCTTGCAATCACTATGTATTCTATCAGGGAGGACCCAGCACTACATAGCAGTGATATATACCTTCCAATCACTATGTATTCTATCAGGGAGGACCCAGCACTACATAGCAGTGATATATACCTTCCAATCACTATGTATTCTATCAGGGAGGACCCAGCACTACATAGCAGTGATATATACCTTCCAATCACTATGTATTCTATCAGGGAGGACCCAGCACTACATTGCAGTGATATATACCTTCCAATCACTATGTATTCTATCAGGGAGGACCCGGCACTACATAGCAGTGATATATACCTTCCAATCACTATGTATTCTATCAGGGAGGACCCAGCACTACATAGCAGTGATATATACCTTTCAATCACTATGTATTCTATCAGGGAGTAGTGATGGCTCGAACCCAGAATTTGATGTTCGCAAACGGCGAACGCGAACTAGCGCAAAAGTTCGCGAACCCGGCGAGCCCGCCATTGACTTCAATGGGAGACGAATTTTAAAAAACAAAGGGACCCTTTCTGGCCACTGGTTTGGGAAAATTGTTCTCCTCACCACGGGTGGTCCTAAAACCTGGTCAATGTCTGGTGCTACCATCGCCTGAGACCGGCGAGGATCCATGGGGGTCCTAGACACCTGGACAATTTACATGCAAACATGGACAACCGAGGGGATCCCCACGGAAACAACATGACAGACAGAGGGGAATCCATGGCAAAACTCCCAAGAGAAGAAATGTTTTTCCACGAGCACTAACATCCAGCACACAGGATTTATCACAATGATATGTCAATGGGCATTGAGCGGGAGAGCACACCTAAACAACATGGTTCTGGACAACCTGGGGGAGAGGTCAGTTTGCGAGGACAACTGGGTGGTGCTGGTCCCAGTATGGAGGACACAATGGTGGTGGATGGTCAGTTTGGAGGGACACCTGGTGGTGATGGTCAGTTTCGGAGGACACTGGTGCGTGATGAGTCAGTATGGAGAACGGAATCCTGGTGGGTGATGGTTCCGCGTTGTGTGCCGACCACTGGGGGAGGTGGTCAGTGTGGAGTGACACTGGGGGAGATTGTCAGTGGGGCAGACACTGGGGGAGATGGTCAGTGTGGAAGGAACTGGTGGGTGATGGTCAGTATGAAGGACATGACACTGGTGGCGGATGGTCAGTATGACAGGACACTGGTGGTGACTGGTCCCCAGTATGGCGGAAGACACCTCGGTGGTGAGTGCGTTCACGTAGGAGGACCGGGGGGGCACTGGGCCCTGGTGGTGGTGGCATGATTGTGGAGGACACTGGGTGGAGATGGACAGTGGTGGGCAGCCATGCGGAGGATGGGAGGGTCAGTGTGGAGGAGCACTGGTTTGGTGATGGTCAGCTATGGAGGTGGACACTGGGTAAGGTGATGTCAGTTAGGTGACACTGGTGGAGACTTGGACAGTTGTGGCAAAGAACACTGGGGGTAGCGATGGTCAGGTGCTGGACGGACACTGGTCGGTGTCATGGTCCAGTATGGCAGACACTGGGTGGAGATGGACCGTTGGGCACCAAGGGCTGTATGTGATGGAATTCGCCGTTGCACTATGATGTACTACCCGTTATTAATAGGGCTTTTGACAGAAATAAATTGCGTTGGGTATTACCACTGCCCACCATATCCTGCTGTGGCTGGGCACTTGGTCACACACAGTTGGCACCAGGCTGTAAGGGACGGAACGCCGTGCATATTTATATGCATACCCTACATAGTGTGAAAAAATCCCCATTGAGGGTAAAATAAGTGCCACCAGATCATGACACTGGCAGTAGCCACTGTTATTGCTGTGCTTTGCCGAATCACTGGCCAGCAGCCTTGCATGCCAGCCCATCAGGGCAAACTGGTAGCACAAAAATATTCCCTAAAAAGGTCTTTTTGGTTCTTTTCAGGACCTGTCCTGACAGCAGAGTACGAGCAACTGATACAGTACACGTAAGACCAATACTGCCTACTAATATATTTCCTATGCCAGCTCACCGCTTCTCTTATCTGACTTCTCCTTCTCCAGCCATGTGAAATGAGGTGTCCGCTACTTGCTATGCTATAGGGTGGGAGGTCCCGTGAGGTTGGGTGTGCTGATGTCTTGGTGGGCGCTTGGATTGGCATTGGTCTGCTGACTGTGACCGATCCCCAATGTAACTGGGAGGGTAGGGGGCGGTCGACTTCCATAATCGTTCGCAAACCGTGCGCTAACGCGAACATTGGCGATTTCGTCGCGAAATAGTTCCCAGCAAACTTTCGGGCCCATCACTATCATGGAGGACCCGGCACTCTACATCGCAGTTGATTATACCTCCCAATCACATATGTATTTCTATCAGGGAGCACCCCGGCCAACCAAAGCAGTGATATATACATTCCACTCACTATGTTATTCTATCGGGAGGACCCGCAACGACATACCAGTGATATATACCTTCCATCACTATGTCATTCTATCAGGGAGCACCCGCACAACATAGCACGTGATATATACCATACCTTTCCAATCACTAGGTTTTATCCAGGGAGGACCCGGCACACATAGCAGTGATATATACCTTTCCAATCACCTATGTATTCTATCATGGGAGTTACCCAGCACTACATAGCCAGTGATCGAATCCCTTTCATCACTATGTGTTGTCTATCAGGGGGAAGGACCGGGCACAACATAGCAACGTGAATATATACTTTCCAATCACTAATTTTACTCTCAGGAGTCACCCGGGCACTACAG
>CM070041.1:64796371-64806665 GCA_036250615.1 Ptychadena robeensis | reverse complement strand
TGTCTGTGTCCTGTGTCTAGCGTTCGTAGTTCTACGTGACTCTGGAGCCCTCCTGTTCATACTACCCACTGATGAACTCTGGGTTTCCAGTCCTGTCTAAAACCCAGAGTAACCCCAGCCTCCAGTATACCTGCCCTAGTGCCTCCCAGTTCTATGCATAGCCTGTTCTGCATTCCACAACCCCATCCAGTCTGCCCTATCTCCAGCTAATGGGCTTAGCCTGCCTTGTTCCCCTAGCCCAGGCGTAACAGGTAGGTCCGCTTTAATTAGGCTTGGTCATCAACACAAAATAAAACACCGTTATTAAAAAAAAATTCCTGCCACTTTTCTTGACACGTTTTGTGACCAATACCCCGGGAGCATAAACAAGGATTTGGTGCTACAATTGCAAAGGACAATATACAACATGAGCAACATATAGTATAGAATGGTAAAGATGAGTAGTAGACTGGGGTAGGAGGCATGTACCTTCTATTCCCACATGCAGATGTCAGATCCAGAAAACCCCATTGGGGAAAGAGGAGCAGTTATGGATATCCAGCCCACCACAGAGGATCTTAAGAAAGTGTAGGGGATCACACTCAAATGGGTGCTCTCAAAGCATCAATCCACACAAACTGTATCATTTTCAGGGCTCCTGCCCACGTTTATTTGAGCACACAGTCCAAAACAAACTTGCCCTCGCAGGGGTTAATGGCAAACCAATAAATAAACAAAATGTCAATAAAAATACCAAGCCTGGTGTTCAAATGTTCAACATAATTTGTCATAAATTGGTTCGGCTTCCCAGCAGCACCAGGCCTGGGTATCACACTCCCTGTGAGCCCGCCCAGTACCAGCTGCTCCAGTAACCACAGGCCTGGGCCCCACACTCCTTGTGTGCCCCCTGTCTATACTCAGAAGCCGTGTCTCCAACTTCAATCAGGAGCTGTGTCTCCAGCTTCTATCAGGATCCCCCTGACACACTGGTCTCTGCTCCTTTTGTGAAGACACACCTGGAAACAGGTGTTAACCCTTTAGTGGGCTCTGGGGGAATAGGAAGGCCCACCCAGTTCCTTCCTTCCTATCCCAGAGTCTGGGGGCCCTTTAACCTCCCTAGCGGTTGTGACAAGCCCAGCTCGTCCAGAGTTTGTGTGAAGAACAAACTCTGGATGAGCTGGGCTCCTGTGCATGCCGCATATCCCCGGAAAGCTACGGCAATTCTCTTACCAGCTGCAGCATTTCCGGGGTTGCGAGGCGTCACCGATCGCGTCACGGTGATGCGGAAGGGGGCGGGGGTGGGCGGTGCCATAGCCATAGTTAATGGAGGAGCTCCGGCTTTCCAGCCCACACAGCTGACATCATTAATGATGCCGGCTGTGTGGAGAGAGGCGGGGGGAGGGGGGGAATTGCAGGCAGTGTACTGTGTACACTGCCGCGATTGCCCGTACCGTGCTGTTAAAAACAGCACGGTATGGGCAGTGCGCTAGGGAGGTTAAGAAAACGAAAACAAAATGGTGCTGGGCAATAATCATTTCCGGACTCTTTCCAGGAACCACCTAACTAATTCATTGTCTAATTTCACAGTGACAGATGACTAGTCTGTCACAAAAGAATAAGATTTCCAAGGGGGTAAAAAACAACGGTAAGAGTTGTTAATGTTTACTGTTATATACTATATATTGCTAATACTGTATAGTGTCCTTTGCATTTGTAGCACCAAATCCTTGTTTATGCTCCTGAAGAAGCAACTTTAGGTTGTGAAACGCGTTGAGAAAAGTTCAAAGAAACGTATAAACGGTTTTGAAAAATTGTGGGTGTTTTATTTTATGTTAATGACTAAGCTTCATTAAAGACTTCCTCCTAATGCAAGAAAATGCTAGACCTCATGTGGCTGTAATGTGTCAGAAGTTCTATGGATTGGGCAGGGCAAAAGCCTCAGGACTGTACTATCTACAGTGGTGGGGGGCTAGAGATTGTGCTGCAGCTGTCACACTTGCACAGCAGCTGTGGTTCTTGTACTGGAAGCACGACTGCTCCAGTAAGGATTTGGAATTTTTTTAATTATTATATATCCTGATATAAGGACATCTCATATGAACTCTTCAACTGACCTATTATGGACTTTATTCACCAACTTGTTTTCTTCAGACCTACAGAATTTTAGCAAATGGCTAAGAAATATATTTCCTGTTCTTGACACCTCAGTGGGACTCTGTCACACAATGGACCTATATTTTCTGTAGGCTTCTTACCTTTCCTTGTAGGCTTCTTACAAGTCTCATTTATGTTCCTGTTTATTTAACCACAGTCTTTCTACTAAATGATGATAAAGGTCACACAAAAGGGCGTTACAATATGTTAAAATCTCTAAAAAAATACTGTTAACTCAGTTGTCCAGGAGGTATATACTATGATGATTGGTTAATTTGTATATATATAGGATATAGGTCCTCTATTCCCCCTGTGTCATTACCTGTACCTGTGTGTTATTGTGTGTTGTATCTCCCCTCTAATGTATTGTACAGCGCTGCGTAATATGTTGGCGCTATATAAATAAATGATAATAATAATAATAATAATAATATACTGATCACTCTCAGATCACTTGCCACAGTAGGAGTTCTTTTCCTGTATATGCTAATATTCAATGTCTATAAAATGTCATGTATTTCCTTAAACAAATCAGAACGATCGCTCCTTGTATTGTTCTCACACATGTGCTAATAAAAGTTTATCTCAATCGGCAACAGAAGTATCGGTCAAAATTCCTTGACATTCTTGAGGAAGATTGGAGTCTTGTTGTCCTTGTATACAAAAAAGTTTGATATGACCCTTCCCATGGAAGTGAAATTGAGTCACCCAAGGCAGATCGCACTCCTCCCACTACAATGGCACTGAGTGACAAAAGAAGGAACTTAATTGTCTTTTATGATAGGCTTGGTAAGTATGACTTCAGTGAGGGCAAACATAAGACAACATTACTATGCTATCGCTGATATAAAATGTTATGCACCCCAAACCCCTACATCACCGACTTGTCCTAGAGGTAGAAGGATGAAACCCCATTGAGCTGACACTCCGGAATTGCTGAATGCTGTAGAGTCTGGTGGAAGCCTCTTTGCTGGAACAGAGGTGGGGGTGGAAGACATGGTCCTCAGGGAAGGGAATTAAAGAGCTTTCCTTAAGGATATTTGTATCTAGAACAAATATGTATGTATGTGAAATTGTGATAACCAGTGCTGTGCTGTGTACTCAGCAGTGGCATCAGCCCTGCTCTGTTGAATGAGGTAAAGGGGGTTGGTTTTTAGTCCTGTCCTAAGATGACAACAGTTGTCCTACATAGATAGACCGATGAGGTGTGAAGTGGTGATTCTTGGTCACTTTGGACAAAAAAAGACAGACCCGGAAGACCAAGTTCAGACCATGTCCAATGACTGGGAAGCTGCAATATATTATATTCTTATATTTGGTCCCAGATAGTCTTTGATAGCCTTCAAATAGATGCATAGACCTGTTCCTGGAGAAACTTCTACTCTAGGTTCCTTGTGTCTTAAACCAAGGCATTTCATCATGTGATCTCTTTAAATGGGGAGGAGTCCAAATGACCCTTCACTAATAAACATGTGACTGGTAATGATGAATGAACCGTCCAAGAACACTTCCCGCAAATACCGACGATTCACTTTCACGAAGTTCACTGCAAACCCCTTTGACATTGATGCCAAAATTCTCAAACCTTATAGTCAGAATTGTAGCCACAATACCTATACAAATAAGTGTAATGCTAGAAGGGGATCAGTGGTTAAACTTCACACAAAAAAATTTTGTTTTCATGTCTAGTGGCAAAAGTTTGGAGATCCCACTAAGCATACAGATCCCCTTCAGCAATAGAGTTTGGTAAGGTCTGGAAAAGGAGGTCCAAGAACCCTTTTGGCAAGCCTGGAAAGGGCATACCCCGTCCCACCAGGCCCCATGCCATACCTCAACAAGGGGAGACCCCTCATTAAGGTAAGGGGATCTCTTCCACACAACAGACCAGGCAAAGTGCAGAAGAAGCCTCAATCTCTCTGTGCATGCGTGATATGAGGACAAATGAAGACATTGCACTTGTGCAGAGACTACGGAAACTGCTGGGCAGATATCACTATACTTTTCGGACCATAAGACCAACCCCCCCCCCCCCCCCCCCCCACAGAAATTGGGGGGAAAAGGTGCCTGTGCCTGATGGTCCAAATGCGCTACTGGGTGATTGTGCCTTGGCTTCCTGCCAGTGCCTTTGCTCGCTGGGGAGGTGAAAGAGCTGTCAGATGGGAGATCTGCCCATGGCTTCTTCACCCTTCATGGTAACTGATGGATTTACAATAGTGGAGTACTTTTCATGTAGTTATGTGGAACAGCAGAAATTGTAATAAAATTATTTTTTTCTGTCTCTTGTTTTATTTCTAGGAACTCTCTTTAAAACACCCCCTCTGAATGGGTATGCGGCCATTGGGACCTCTGCACTCCTTCAATAGGGTAGGGAATGGGACCTGGGGATCTTGGCCAAAGTTGTGGAGAAGAGACTCTGTTACCTTATTGAGGGGTCTCCTCCTTATTGAGGTATGGGGTCCCCCATACCCCAGTGTGGGGTCCCCCCTCCAAAGAATACCAGACCCCTTTTGGCAAGCCTTGAAAGACAGGAAGTTGAGGCCTCTCCCTGTCCCACCAGGCCCCAACTTTCTGTCCTTCCAGGCTTGCCAAAAGGGGTCTGGTATTCTCTGGAGGGGGGACCCCATACTGTTCATGGCTCCCATTTTCCAGAGCTTACCAGACCTTGTGCCATCAGGTATCTGGTATGCTCTGGGTGGGACCCCACAGCGTTTTTTTAACGTAATTTTTGAAAAATGAAATGTGAATCCTACTTTGTTTTATTGGATGGGGGTGTGGATGAGGTGTCTGTACTCCACCACCTGACTAAAGGGTGAAGGGTGACACTTTGCCTCCATGTTAAGTATGGGAGGGGGATCTTTTTGTTTTTACCATCTCTAGTGACCATGCTGCCCTGCTCTTCCCCCTTGTTGCCTTTACTAGAGGTCGGTATTTCTGCTCTTCCTTCACCCTTCAGCTCATCCATGTATGTTCATATAGCTTTAGGCTGACATTTACCTTCACATCCTCTCTGATATCTTCATTTTTTTCAGCTCCTGAAAAGATATTTGTGATGTTATGACATCATTTAAGCTCAGTGCCATGCGAAGATGATGAAGTCTTCTATAGCATAACCCTGATTTCCTGGGACAGACCTCGTTTATATGTATAACAGGTACCATGGCAGGTAATTCCATACATATACTGACATATGACATTTTGTACCAATACGTCCCCGGAGGTCTACTCCAATTTACTCTATTAAATGTCATTGGTGTAAACTCACGGTTGGCATAATGTTCAGGATATCATCTTTATCTCAGCTTGACTCCCATGGACAACTAATAAGTGTAATATGATGGGGGCGTTCTGTATACTTATTAGACGCCATGTTGGCAGAATGGAATAATTATTTCCTATCTGCTTCATATATTTGTGGTTTTATTAGAAGTCGAGGAACCAGGGATGGCAGGTTCTCCTAGGAAATGTCATCCTGCAGGAGAGCTCATGGAGAACACCTAATTCATTTGATCAGCTGATTAATTAGTACTGCTCTAATTGGCTGGTCCTGTTTTAGCTTACACAGGACATAAAATAGTCTTCTAATAAGTGCCCTGGGTCTTCTAATGAATGCGCCAGTTCTTGAAATCAGTGCCCTAGGGTCTTCCAATGTCTAGTATTGAGTGCCACAGGTCTACTTATACGCACACTGGGTCTTCTAATGCATACCCTGGATATTCTAATTAGTGCAATGAGTCTTCTAATGAGTGCAGTGGGTCTTCTAATGAGTGCATTGGGTCTTCCATTGAGTGCCCCAAGTCATGTAATGAGTGCCACAGTTCTTCTAATGGACATCTCCAGGTCTTCTAAAGAGTACCCTAGATCTTCTAATGAGCACAATGGGTCTTCTAATGAGTGCAATTGGTCTTTCAATGTTTGTCTCAAGTCATGTAATGCGTGCAATGTTTTTTCTAATAAGCACAATGGGTCTTCTAATGAGTGTCCCAGGTCTTGAATCAGCGTCCCATGTCCTCTAATGTCTTGTAATTAGTGGGTCTACTAATGGGCGCCCCAGGTCTTCTAATGAGTACCCTGGATCTTCTAATAAACACAATGGGTCTTCTCATGAGTGCAATGGACCTCCCAATGTGTGTCCCAACTCCAAGTCATGTAAGTCTTCTAATTGGTCCCCTGGATCTTCTAATGAGTGACATGGGTCTTTTAAAGTGTGTCCAATGCCTTCTAATAAGTGCTCTGGGTCTTGTTATAAGAAGATTTTCTAAATGAGTATCCTTGATCATCTAATTGGTGCTCTTGGTCTTCTAATGGACTCCCCAGGTTTTCAAATGAGTACTCCAGATCTTCAAATTAGTACCCTGTGTCATACAAAGAGGAACAACCATGAAGGTTATGGTGAAAAGGGAATTGTGCTATACCCTGTCTCATCTAATGGATGCCACTGGTCTTCTAATAAGTGCCCCATATTTTCCTGTGGGTCCACAGACCTTCTAATGAGTGCTCTGGGTATTTTAATGACTCGCTTCTAGTGAGTACCCCAGGTCTTTTATTGGGCATACCTAACTCTTCTAATTAGTGATCCATGTCTTCTAATGAATTATCCAAGTCTTCTCATGAATGCAGCAGGTCTTCTAATGGGCATTCCCAGGTCTTCTACTGGGTGCCCCAGATCTTCTAATGGGTGCCACGGATCTTCTATTGAGTGACCTGGGTTTTCTAATGGGTGCCCCAGATCTTCTAATGAGTGAGATGGGTCTTCTAGTGAGTGCCCCAGGCCTTTTAATAAACTTATCAAGATTTCGAAATAAGTGCCCTTGGTCATCATGTGTCTGCTTATGGACTCCCCAGGATTTCTAATAGGTACCCCCAGATCTTCTAATAAGTTCCTTGGGTCATTTAATGAGTGCATCTGGTAATGAGTGCCCCCCAATTCAGAAATTCTTAGCTTCCATCTTATAATGGATATCCCATGTCCCGAACCTTCTAATGAGTGCCCTGGGTATTCTTATGGGCACCACACATATTCTAATGAGCACCCTCTGAAATAGTAAGAAGATACATTGTATGCAGGTTATCATTTAGAAACATTGTATCAGTCTTTCAGCCTATCAATACTCAGATTTGAGGTCAGCACGTTATCCTACCATCCCCTCCATATTTTATTTTATCTTTGGTTCCAGAGGTGCCCCTGGTGTGCTAGGACCCCAGCAATGCCCCTTGCATTGTTCTATGGAATGATGCCGGTAATTGTGGTCCTGATGATAGTGGAGGTGCAGCTGTGGCCACTAGGTGGCAGCTCTGCTTCTCCCCGCCGAGCATCTCTTCCACTCTGATGCGTTTGCCTGCATTCTCCACATCTAGAGAAGAGACTTGTATTTGTTGATTCCTCTAAACCCTTTGTGTACGTATCCCAGCTCGGCTCCACATCGCCAACATCGCTAAATAAATTCCTCAGAGAAACTGAATAAATCCAGCCGCAACTTCCTCCTGTTCCTGCTGTAAATCCAGTCATAGTCTCAGGGGAGAAGATGGGGATTTTCATTACAGGTGCTGGCAGAGGGATAGAGGAATGACAGCCATCACAGAACTTCATCTCCAAGTTTGTGCCTTAGTGTGGCTACATTCACTACACCATGTTATTATGGAGGAGGGATGTAGCCACTCTTGGCTATTTTTCCAATGAAAGAAGGATTTTAACTACATGACTATAGGCTGATCATTGTCTGCACACATGGCATTGGTTAACAGTCTTAAGGCACGATCGATTCCGGGCGCGTGCACGCGAATCGATCGTGCCGGAATCGTGTGCAGCCCACCTTGTCCGATCGATCGCATCCGATTGATCAGGGGCTCAGAATCGGATCCGACAGAGAACCAACATGTTGGTCTTTCTGATCCGATTCTGCACACATCAGGGGGAGTTGCCATTTGTGAGGTGGAGTCGGAGATGGAATCGGACGCGGAATCGTCCCGGAATCCGTTGGACAAGGTGGTATGCTGCGATCGGATTCTCTTAATTGGCCGATCGATCACACCTCCGATTCCCGTCAGAATCGTCGGAATCGATCGGATGGGTGATCGAGCGGCCATGGAATCCGACTGTGTATGGCTGGCTTTAGATTCAATCAATCCCTCTCGAAAACAGGATATCGGACATGACTATAACCATGGTCGATTTCCCTTGCTGTGTATGGAGACCGCGGGGCCTCCGATATCCGGCATTTTTGGATGTTCCCATATGAGCTGCAAACATCACAAAGCAGAGTTTCTCTTTTAGTGGAAACGCATCTTAAAGTGGCCATACACAGGTCGATTTCCCACACGATTCCTGGCCGATCGATCACCAGGCTCCTGCATGCCGATCGATCGACGAGGAATCGAGTGCAGCCCACCTTGACCGATCGACGCCGCCCGATTGCCATGGCCCCCAAATCGGATCGGCCAGAGAACCAACCTGTTGGTGTTTTCTGATCGATTTGGCTCACATGAAGGGGCGTTGACATTTGTGAATCGATCGACTGATAACAGAATCGTCCAGGAGTCGGTGGCCTAAGGTGGTAGGCAGAGACTTGAATGGTCGATCGATCAACGCCTGTGGCTTCACCGGAATCGATCGGATGGTCGATCGATCGCTCAGGAGTCGACACCTGTATGGCTAGCTTTACAGACGCGTCAAACCATCCCAGTGCCAGTCAATGCATCTAATACAGCCAGGTAGACAAAGGGCTAATGGCGGCAAAAGCGCTTAAAGCGCTATGTGATGTCACCGAGTAGCTGGTCCTCACCGATCCGCTGTGTTTTATAATGAAAGGCAGTATGAGGAAAGGTATGAATGGGATAATGTCTGGCTCCCTAACTAACCTCGGAGAGCGGGAAACGCAGACAACAATGAGTTCGGCGCGCATGTAATTATCGGCCAGCTCAGCGGATGGAGTAATTAATAGCGCACTCAGGATTGTGTGGGTGGTGTGCGCAATTATTTACAACTAGCTTCCGCTCTGGGTCACCGGAGAGCTTAACTATTGTGTTACCAGACACTAAATATATTTGAACATCTCTTTCTCTCGCTCTTGGGTTGTCTCTGTCTTCTGGCTGACGCCATAACATGCCGGTCTCTCTAATGTGGGGCTCTGGGTCTTCAGTCCCCTCTCTCCAGCAAATGTCTCCAACCAGTGGTGTAGTGCTAGTGGGACCACCTGATGAGAATCTACTTGTTGCCAGGTACGTAGTAGTTCTGTCCATGGAGGCCTTTTCGATGGGTGTATGTTGAATAACATTTCCCCTTTGGGGTAATGGTAACTTAATGGTCCTCACCTACAGCAATAAAGTGGTTTCCATCACCACAGAACTTCTTGTGCTTTCTGAAACCAACCCAAAGAAACCAAACCAAAGTTAGAAAACCAATGAGCCACAAGGATTTTCTCTTGAGTACATGGTAGGCCCCAAAGCACTATGAGTGATTGAGCCTCCTGCATAGGAGGACACTAGGCCATAGTGGTTGGTGTGGATAGGAGGACACTATGCAATAGTGGAGGGTGTAGATAGGAAAACACTAGGCCATAGTGGTTGGACTGGATAGGAGGACACCATGCCATAGTGGTTGGTGTGGATAGGAGAACACAAGGCCATAGTGGTTGGTATGGATAGGAGGACACTAGGCCATAGTGGATGGTGTATATAGGAAAACACTAGGCCATAGTGATTGGACTGTGTAACGGCAGCTGCTGTACGCCGTCGCCTCCTTACTAGTGTTGATCTTGAATATTCGAATGTTGAATATTTTTCGCGAATATCGGCAATTCGAGAATTCGCCAATATCTCGAATATGTCGGCGAATATTCGCAATTCCGAATATTCGCAATATGGCCATGTATTGCGAAAATAATATTCGCATTGTGAAAATAAAGATAGCATGTGACCATTCATTTTAAAGATTTTCTCGATGCGAATATATTATTATCGCAATGCGAATATGATTTTCGCAATACATGATCATACCGCGAATATTCGCATTTCCGAATATAGAATCGAATATTAGCAGAATTATTCGTGAAATATCACGAATTCGAATATTGCCTATGCCGCTCATCACTACTCCTTACTTACCGTTAGTGATGGCCGAACCTCGGCCATGTTCGTCTGCGGACGGGCGGAGCGGACTTTTAAA
>CM070041.1:64724071-64734167 GCA_036250615.1 Ptychadena robeensis | reverse complement strand
CCGGAATTGATCGTGCCGGAATCCGGTGCGAATCCGACACGTGTATGGGGGCCTTAAGGGGGTCAGATCGGGAGACCTTGACATTGCTACATTATGATGTGTTTCCCTCTTAATGCACTGAAGCTGGCACATTCCCTGAGTTTTCCCAGCAAGATGGTGCACCACCACATTATGGGTGTCAGGTCCGAGCATTCCTAGATAAACAGTTTCCTGGAAAGTGGATTGGTCATCGTGGGCCAGTTGAATGGCCCCCAAGGTCTCCCGATCCTGTATATTAAAAAAATCCAAGGCTGAATTGGGTCAATATCTACATTCATGGATAACATCCATAGCAAAACTTGTGATTCATACAGTACATGCCTACAGGACAGCGCAGGAGACCTGGTTCATGGTCAGAGTAGTGTTGAGCAAGAATATTCTAAATTCAAATATATTAGTCGAATATCCGACATTCGAGAATCTGCAATATTTCGTGAATGTGCGCTCGGATATTTGCAATGGTGGATATTCGTCATATTAAGCTTCAACATTGTTTACCGGCATACATCGCGCATATTTGTGCGCATAGCGAAAGGATACGCGCAACACACAGTGCTCGTACCTAAGAGAAACTGGTTTGCGAATAATTGCGCATGGCTAGACGCGATGTAAGGCAATAGAATACAGTCGTATCGAACTTCGAATGTTCCTTTATATATTTGCGAAATTATGCGAACTCGAATATATGCCGCTCAGCACTAGGACAGAGTAAGGGAATAGAGTGGTGTCACGTCTTAAGGTAGGCATACACAGGCCGATTCCGGACAGATTTTTTGGGTTCGCCCACCTGGAATTAACTTGAAATCGTCGAATATCTAAAAAAAACTTTGATCATCTCTAGTGTTGAGCTCAAATATTCGAATTGCGAATATATTCAACGAATATCAGCTATTTCGGATATTCGCAATGTCGATATTCTGCATTGGGAAGCTTATGGCCATGAATTGGGATTTTATATTCGCATTTGCAAAAATAAATACCACATGTGACCATTCATTTTGAAGGTATATATATTTTCACAATACATGGCTTTACACTTGAATTGTGAATATTCGCGAATATAGAATCGAGTATTAGTAGAATTATTCACGAAATGTCATGCATTCGAATATTGTCGGCTCATGTCCAATCCGAATTCCCAAGGTGGTGTTCCATCGATTCCCGATCCGATCAACCGCCGATTCCACTATGGTCGGAAATCGATTGGTGACAAATCGACACAAAGTGTATGGCTACCTTAACATCCGTCATAAATAGTGATGATCCGAATATTAATCGCGAATATCGGCAAGTCGGAAATTCGCGAAGATGGTGAATATATTGCCGAATATTTGCAATTCCGGATATTCTGTATTTTTTTCCCATTACACTTCCCTCTCAATGTGAGTGGACGAATGGGAAGGCTGCAACAAGAGCTTAGCAACACCATCAACAGTTTTTTAAATGAATATTGGGGTGATGTGAATATTGCGAAAATCTTCACTTTAAAAATTTGCATGCGCGCGCGAAATCTGCAATAAAAACTGCCAATATTCGCAATAAAAAAAACCCTGCCGAATTGCCGAGTGCGAATATTTTCCGAATGTTTTCCATAAAATTTGCGGCATGCCGCAAATACGAATGTTGCCTATGCTGCTCATCACTAGTCATAAACCTAAATGAGCACCTAACCCTTGTTGTACAGTAGAAGCCCCCGAGACATTGGATTTTCCTTCCACAAGTTCCGCTTTCAAAAAAAAAAACAAGTAGAAGAAATGTGACATCAGCTCTTTTTCCTGCCCGCCTGGTCGCGCAAGCATTCTCTCCGTGCATAAAACTGTATTAGGATTGTATATATTCAAATGTTTGTCGGGATTAATGTATTAAGAGTCTGAATAATGCATCAAGCAGTTATGAGCGGAGATTACCGGTTACATTACAGAACAGAATTACGAGAACACTGTAAATTGCTTTATTTTCACCGATATAAAGAACGGGGGCTTTGCGGTGCCGGCTCGCTAGCTGGAAGATCCGGAGAGGATTTAATTAGAACTTTCACACTTTTTTTTATGTCAATAAACATTATGGCTGTCCCCGGATTACGGCGCTGAGCCGGTGCTTTAGTGCTGTGACAATGACGGGTATTGGCGATATTAACTTAGGAGTCAAGAGAGACGGGCATTGTCTGGGAGGACGGCGTTAAAGCAATTACTACACGTGAGGTATTTTCTCTGCCTACAGTAACATTCTTACAGATGGATTTTGAAATAAAAAGCTGAAATACAAACTAGTGAAATAGGCATTGTTTTTTAATATATGGAGATAACGTGAGTGTCAGGACCCTGGCTGTTCCGGTCACCGCCTGCTGGTGGCACTGTGATTGCCCATCCATGGGTTGGTCCCACAGTCAACAGCAGGTGGCTCCCTGCAGGCGTGGGCTGGGTGGAGCTTACACCTTCCTCGTTAGTTTAGGGCTATTTAGGTGAGCTTCATCCAGACCACGCTTGCTGTTCATTGTTGCTGTTTGCTTGTCTGGATTTGATGCTTTCCCTGGCTTTATGCTTCTTGTCCCTGAACCTGAACACCCCTGGACTTTTGCACCTGTTTTTGTTCCTGCCTGTAAGTCCTTCATTAAATCAGTTTTTGTCACCACCACCTCTGTCTGGATCTCAGTGTGTGTTGCCTGCCTGGTCACCCCCTCAGTACCTGATCCTGACAGTGAGCTTCTTCTTCTTTGGAGCCAGGAAAAAAATTGGGGCAAATGTGATGATAACGGCTCTTAGGTTGCCTTAAAAAAATGTCACTTGGACAATGACCGAATTCACAAAGGTTGGAATGGATAGTTTTTGTGGTCACCACCTTCAATGGTGTAGCCGCCATAATTCCATTCGAGAAAATTTTCAGAATTTTCTAAATTTTGACTTGACTTTGAACCTAATTTGTGCAAAAACTACATGTGTTAGAGATATACTTTTTTCTTTCAAATGTTCCCCCAACCCTTCTCTACAGTTTATGTTTGGTGATGATACCATGTTCAGGGGCTTTGCAATTAACTCGAAATCGTCGAATATCTGAAAAAAACTTCGATCATTTCTAAATTCCATTGACTTTGATAGGTTCTTACAAAGAGCACCACCCATCTCTTGCACCCGTGTGCACCGTTCGTGCAGGGGTGAATCAGGAGACAACAATGATCTCACCCCTCAGTTGCCCTGCCCCAGCAGGGGACAAGGGTGAGGCCTTAGTCAAATCTCAGTCCAGGCCTGGTCTTCGGAGCCACAGGCCTGAGGCCTGCTCCCCACTGGATCCATTACACCTCTTATCTGTTCTCTCCTGTTGCTACGAAGACCCAATTACCCAGAAACACTAAGTTTATATAACCTTCTAGTCTCCTCCCAAATGGCACACAAGGTCACAACCTCACATGTTCCAGAACATTTACCTTGTCACCTCCCACCTTATGTTTTGCCCAACAACAGCATTAACACATTCACTGACATTTTCATAGGGACCTTGTTAACCCTTTAATGACCACGGTACAATACACTTTATCTCTTAGTCCACCTTCCTACACGTCATATAAATTGATTAGATGTGTAAGGTGAGCACCACATCTCTGTGAGATGAGTGCGCGAACATATACCAGGGTGAACCAAGGGTCAGGGTCTTCCAGTATCTTCCTCTGTCTGGCCCCTCCTGCAGACGGCTGCACTGGGCGGCAGAGCATTATACTAGGCCTTCCATCACAGCTGATAAATACGGAGATGCTAGGATGGTGATGTCACATGGCCAGACCATACCTGTTAACCCTCCTGCAATCCCGATTGCACACAATCACAGGACTTTGATATCGGGCGGAAGTAGGAGGGATAGGGCGTCACCCCGCTTGTGCATTACTAGGGAGAGTAACGCCCTCCCCCTCCTAAGTCAGGCAGGAACTAGATAGAAGGGAAGGGACTTTAATCTCCCGATACCGGAAGTGACTTCAATTACATCACTTACGGCATCTGGACTCCCGAAACCGGAAGTGACGTTACGTATTCCCGGCCAGTGTTAGTGACAGCTATGGGCCAGACCTTCCGTCTTCCTTCACAGCTGCTCCCCTTTTCACTTGTGGGGTCAACTAGGAACAGCTTTAACCATCACCTTGCAGCAAAGCCTTAAACCTCTCTGCCCAGTAGCACCTCCATTATCATTTGAGGCGGGCCCCATCACAGTGTCTTGCACACTCCCATTAAAGTAAAGTAAGAACTGGTATTTATTGAGGTTCCTTCAGTTACTGTTCCAGCCACATGGAAGATGTCATCACCTCAACAGTCCCTGGCCTAGCCCTCACTCCCGGTGGCAACTACTCAGGGCTAGGGCACCCTTGCCCCTAAACGGGGACAAGGGGAATGTCTGTAATGCAACACCCACTTCCCACAGAAACCAACAGTGCACCTTTCTCTGCACTCTCCTCCGAGTGAAGACTCAAATGAAGACTCTAACTTCACCCATAACTAGAACTTTTAATAACTATATTCGGCTGGACACTCCCACAAGGCTTGGTCACAGTTACATCATCACTTTATTACAGGCATATTCAATAATATTCCCATTAACCCTTCAGACACAGGTTACTTGCAGAAATGACATAGGCCTCTCTTACATATGGCAGATATGTGTTTGTTTGAAGATGGCCATGTTTAACTGTGGGCTCCTGGTCTTTTGTTTCATGCTGCATCCAGGCTGCAACCAGGGCCGGGACAAGGTCCACCAACAACAGAGGCTGAGCTGCCCAAATGCGCCCCTCTCCCAGCCCAATCTGCATATGAATGTCCTGCATATGTTGCATATGCAAATTGGGCTGGGAGAGGGGTGACATCGGTCAGCTTAGAGCATCCCCCGGCAGCAGCACAGAACAGTGAGTATGTGCTGCTGCCTGGGGATCTGAGCTTAGCTGGACTGCTCCATCTCGTCAACTGCAATACTGACAAGAAAGTGCAGGATGAGATAGAGCCGTCAGAAGTTTAACCCCCTGAGCAGCGCCCAGACCTGACCAGCACCCAGAGGCTGGAGCCTCTCCAGCCTCTGTGTCGGCCCGGCCCTGGCTGCAACCTTTGCCCATTTCAGACCTGGGGGCAACCAAATGTTCAGAAGGAGCAACTAGTCTCTCGAGGCTGAGCGGGCCTTTTCTATAGGGGAAGAATGCAGTGGAGATTGGGGGATTGCTGTCTGGGCTTTGACACGAGGCCGAGGCCTCACATAAGACTTTGGAATGGTCCCTACCTAGCCAAAAACGTGTTTCAAGGCAAGAGCCATTAGCAGTCCAATCATAACACCAAATTACTCTCAGAGATCAATTGTCGAAACAAATTGCATGGTATTGTGTAAATTATGCAAACACTGGTGATTAATCTTACATGATCGCACACTCCTGATTGTGAGCAATTAATTGGTATTTGTGTAGCTAGCACCATAGGGAGATACTACCACTGATAGCTATTGATGATATTGACACAACTGATCTACCGAAAGAGTCCTAAAGCAAAAATTATTTACCAGTAAGTTGGATTTGTTTTCTTTGTTGTTGATGAAATAAGACAAGACCTTACAGTTTTTTGTTAACACTGTCAAGGAATCTTGACCCGATAAATTTTTTGTTGATGAACATTAACTTTTATTATCACATTATTGTTTGGGAAGGGTTGGAACTGGACCCAAGGGGTGGCCAACCCCCAGTGGACTTTTAAGGTGAGTATTTAATAGAGATATTGTTCCAGTTAAGAGGTTAACGTAATACTTTTATTATAGTAACATAGTACATAGAATAGAGAATTGGTGGTTTAAAAACACATAGTTCACCATGGGGTTTACAATTAAATAGGGTCCCGCAGTTGGGAGCTTGAACCCCTTACACTTAAAATCACAGAGTCATAGGTCATTCCAACATACAGATGATCCAAGCAGTGAATGTCTATAAAAGTCGCACTCCAATTCAGTCCTACGCGTTTCGTCCTGTTATGGACTTCCTCAGGGATCTTTTATGGAGTTTTTACCTAGAAGTCATCAAAATGTGCATGACCTTATTTTCATATATTATTACAGATTATAATTACATTTAATCACGCAAGTGCTTAGGTTCTTATTTCTGGTCCACCATTTGTCTAGCAAGGTGGTGCTCTTATATCCATTTCCAACCCTCCATCCTAGCAAACCTCTTGACTGGAACAATATCTCTATTAAATACTCACCTTAAAAGTCCACTGGGGGTTGGCCACCCCTTGGGTCCAGTTCCAACCCTTCCCGAACTAGAGAAACTAGAGTTTTTTCAAAAATTCAACCATTTCGACGATTTCGAGTTAATTGCAAAGCCCCTGAACATGGTATCATCACCAAACTTGTTGGAGATGTAGAGAAGGGTTGGGGGAACATTTGAAAGAAAAAAGTATGTCTCTAACGCAAACGGGTTTTGCACAAATTAAGTTCAAAGTCAAGTCAAAATTTCGAAAATCGGAATTTCAACATTAAATTTTAACTTTTAGTGTAAGAGACATACTTTTTTTTCTTTTAAATGTTCCTCCAACTCTTCTCTACATCTCCAGCAATTTTGGTGATGATACCATGTTCAGGGGCTTTTCAATCGGCTCACAAATTTAGCAAGTCGAAAAATTCGACCATCTCTATCCCAAACAACAATTTCTATAATGGGATGTGGTGAGTTAAGGCTATTGTATGATCCCCTCCCCCTATTTTTTCTCTTTTATTATCACATGTGTGAGAACAATACAAGGAGTGATTGTTCTGCCAGTTTAAGGAAATACATGACACTTTATAGACATTGAATATTAGCATCTACAGGAAAAGAACTCCTACTGTGGGAAGTGATCTGGGAGTGATCAATTTACAAATTAACCAATCATCATAGAATATACCTCCTGGACAACTAAGAGTTAACAGTATTTTTTTTTTTGAGATTTTTACATATTGTTGCGCCCTTTTGCGCGCCCTTTATCATCATTTAGTAGCCAGACTGTGGTTTACAAAACAGGAACTTTGAATTAACCGTTCAGAGGCCTATAGCAATATATAGTTTCTTTATGAGGTGTCAAACACAGGAAATATATATCTTAAAATTCAGTAGGTCTGCAGAAACACAAGTTGTTGAAAAGTCCAAAAAAGGTCATTTGAAGAGTTCATATGAGATGCCCTTATATCAGGATTTAAAGGAATTAAGAAATTCAAAGTCCTTATTGGAGCACACAACTCCCCATTTTTTATTAAATAGATATCCAGCAGCTACTTCCTTCCTTGAAATTCCTGTCTGATTCTTACTGGTGAGATTTATTTTAAATCTGTGGGACTTCTCTGTTACACTGGGTACACACGGCTCGATGAGGAAACAGATCAGAGCAACATTGGGCGGCGTGCACACTCACGGTACCCGATGTTGCTCTGATCTGTTACAGGATCGGTTCCTTCGAGCAGGATCAATGGATGCTAATGATGAAATATAAGGCCCCCCCCCCCCCCGAAAATAAGGCACCACATAGATATGGTACTCTCTGGACAGGGGGGATTAGAGGGGGCAATCAAAATGACACAGGAGGATCAGTAGGGGTTACAAAAATGGTAATCCCCCCTCTGAGTCTCCTGTGCCATTTTGATCCCCGCCCTCTGATCCCCCCTCTTTCATTCTAAGTGATCCCCCCACCCTGATACCCCAGTGCCGTATTCTTCTTAATGGAAAAATAAGACATCCCCGAAAATAAGACGTAGGGCATCTTTGGGAGCAAAAAACACTATCTTGTTTTCGGGGGAAACAGGGTACGTGTTTCCTGTGCGCCGCAGATCCAGATCAGCTGCTGCGCCACCCCCAACCGTGCCAGTATAGACAATGTACAAGGTAACCAGATTTCGGACAGGAGACATTGGATACATAGGAACACTATATTTTCATAGGTTCTGTGTCATTTGATGTGATAGTTATTTGAATACATCCTGCGATGAGAAGATTGATTCTCCGGCACGCCTTCCGCATCTAAAATGTCTTCATATTTCATATCCAGGGGATGTCATTAGAGGGTGACACGTGTTGCTTCCCACACCGGCACATCATGTTCTGTTTTCCGGCGGCGCTCATGAACGGTGCGACCTCGCGTGACGTGACACCCTCCGGGGAGGCCAAGTTTCAAAGCAAACAAACCCACCAACAACTTAATTACCTACTCATTGCCAAAGTCCGAAACTGTTTAATATTCTCTTTGCGCCAACGCCGTCGTCTGATCATTAATCATGTTTAGTTGCACCTGCAATTATTTATTTCTTTTTTTTTCATATTTTTAATACGCCAATTTTATTGCCGAGACATCTCTGGAGGTTTGTAAGTTATTAAGCCTTGTTAATTGTTGCATGAATTTTCAGATTGTTTCAAAGTCAGCGTGATCAAAGCAGAAAACAAGGTGATTATCCCCCCCCCCTCCCCCGCAGATTGAGTCGTAATATGTTTGTGAGAGGCCATGGTACGGGTTCATGGCATTCCCACAAGCTGCGGAGAATTCTGATATGGCACCGAAAGTCTGTGGCAATTTATATAAGAAGTCCTGCTCAGAAAAACATTGACAAAAAATTACTCAAGCTAGGTGTCGGGGTTTGAGCCCATGACCACCTGCACTCCAGGCAGTGGCGCTGCTCACAAGGCTACCATCCTTTCTGGACTATTTGCTATTGAAACTCCCTGATCTTCTTTGATCCTGCCAGCCTAGCGTTATCGTTATCCTTGACACCTGCCACTTAATGAATCCTGCTCGAAGGAACTTGACCAAACAGGTTTCCAACATGTTGGAAAACCTTGGTCGAAATCCATTGCATTGAATAGGGATAGCGCTGTCCCCATCCAATGTAATGGACAGGCTGAGAGCTGAGCCGAACACACATGCAGCTAAGCCGCACACACAAGCTGTGTGTTCAGCTAGCTGCTCTCTATGTATGAAGGGGGCGTGGCCAGCACGAACTCAGCCAGCTCTGCAAGAAGAGGGGGGAGCTGGCTGGGTGCTTTACACAGACGGAGAAGCTGTCTGCTTCTGAGGCTGTGGAGAGACCCGGTGGACCGGGAAACCGGGTCCCCATTGTACAGTAATTGATGTGCCTATGTGGTGCACATTGATTGATTGTCCGATTAACCAGCAATCAATCACAGCGCGGTGACGTCACCATGCTGTGATTGATCGCCGATCGATTGCACAGGAATCTACAGGTGTGTCGCCAGCATAAGGGCCCCCATACACCTTTAGATTTCTCAGATTTCCTTTAGATCTCCTTTTGTTTTACCAAAACCATGTAATATGAGGGACTTTCTAAACCATCAAGTCTACCTGAGGACCCGGCACTACATAGTTGTTGATAGTTGTCTGACAGAGAGATCTAAAGGTGTATGGCCAGCTTAAATCATATACTGTGTGTCCAATGCCTTGTTATTTACCCTTTACGGGGAATCAGAGTTCATTATTAGTTTGACTAAACTAGATGTTACTCTCCTTAACCTTTCCCTCTCTCTCTCTCTTCTTTTTTCTCCATTCCCAATTATTATGTTGGAGCCAAGAAACCAAAACAAAGAGGAGAGAAAATCAATAGAATCATAGTAGAGTGATGTAGACGGAGAACAGAGGGGTGCCCAGAGCCCGGGCTCCAAACGCCGAAGGTAAGGAAAACAAAATTATTTTTTCCATCAATTCAGCAGAGGTCCGTTTGTTTTCCGTAGACTAATGGGCACCTCAAACAAAGCTGAAACACTACAGGCGATGCACGGCTTAGCTGGAGGCCTAGCCATGGCTGACACCAGAAGTGATGGTGTGTCTGCGAGCATTGGTGCGTATTGTGAGCGTTTCCTTTTTCCATCAAATTCAAAAAGTTGTAAATATAGATTCAGTCAATCAAAACTCGTAAGCAGGGAACACACGGCTTGATATAGGACCCGTCGAGGTTCCCTGTAGCAGCGCGATGACGTGATCACGCTGCGGCCTGAAATAGGGCTTGTTTCCACTTGTTATGCCACAGGTCCCGGGTTGGCACGGGGGTACTAGGAGCAGGGATTCTAAGC
>CM070041.1:64677047-64707014 GCA_036250615.1 Ptychadena robeensis | reverse complement strand
ATGAGATCTGGGGTTCACACTACTGAGGTATGAGATCTGGGGGGGGGGTCACACTACTGAGGTATGAATCTGGGGGTGTCACACTAAGATGTATGAGATCTGGGGGCACACTTACTGAAGGTATGAGATCTGGGGGGTCACATCTACGGAGGTATGAGATGTGGGGTCACACTACTGAGGTATGAGATCTGGGGGGCCACTACTGGGTTAGTCTGGGGTAACTACTGAGTATTAGATCTGGGGGGTCACACTACTGAGTATAGATCGGGTCACACTACGAGGTATGAGATCTGGGGAGACCCACTACTGAGGTATGAGATCTGGGGTCACACTACTGAGGGTATGAGAACTGGGGGTCACCCTACTGAGGTATGAGATCTGGTTGGTCACACACTGAGAGTATGAATCGGGGGTCACACTACTGAGGTATAGAATCTGGGGGTCACACTACTGAGTTGAGATCTGGGGTCAACCCTACTGTGGTATGAGATCTGGGGTCACACTACTACTGAGGTTTGAGATCTGGGGGGTCACACTACTTGAGGTATGAGATCTGGGGGTCACACTAACCGAGGTATGAGATCTGGGGGTCACACTACCAAGTATGAGATCTGGGGGGTCACATACTGAGGTATGAAGATCTGGGGGGTCACACTACTGAGGTATGAGATCTGGGGGTCACACTACTGGTTTAGATCTGGGGGGGTCACTACTGAGGTAGAGATCTGGGGGTCACACTCTAAACTGAGGTATTGAGATCTGGGGGGGGTCACACTACTGAGGTATGAGATCTGGGGGGTCACAACTACTGAGGTATGAGATCTGGGGGGGTCACACTACTGAGTATGAGATCTGGGGGTCACACACTGAGGTAGAATCTGGGGTCACACTACTGAGGTATGAGAATCTGGGGATCACACTACTGAGGTATGAGATCTGGGGTTAGACACACTACTGAGTATGAGATCTCGGGGGTCACACTACTGAATGAGTATGAGATTGGGGGTCCACCCTACTGAGGTTATGAGATCGGTGGGGTCACACTACTGAGGTATGAGATCTGGGGGTTACACTACCTGAGGTATGAGATCTGGGGGTCCACTACTGAGTATGAGATCTTGGGGTCACACTACTGTGGTATGAGATCTGGGGGTCACACTATGAGGTTTGAGATCTGGGGGTCACACTACTGAGGTATGAGATCTGGGGGGGCAACTACGAGATGAATCTGGGGGTCACACTACCGGGTATGAGATCTGGGGGTCACACTACTGAGGTATGAGATCTGGGGGGGTCACACTACTGAGGTCTGAGATCTGGGGGTCAACTACTGAGGTATAGATCTGGGGGGGGGGGGGGCACACTACTGAGGTATGAATCTGGGGGTCCACTACTGAGGTATGAGTCTGGGGGGTCACACTACTGAGGTATGAGATCTGGGGGTCACACTACTGAGGTTGAGATCGGGGGTCACGCTATGAGGTATGATATCTGGGGGTCACACTACTGAGGTATGAGATCTGGGGGTCACATCTACTGAGGTATGAGATCTGGGGGGTCACACTACTGAGGTATGAGATCTGGAGGTCACACTACGAGTATGAGATCTGGGGGGTCAACTACTGAGGTATGGATCGGGGGGGGGGGGGGTCACCTACTGAGGTATGAGATCGGGGGGGGTGGGGTCACATACTGAGGTATGATCCTATATATGTACATATGGGGTGAGTACAACACAACATCTCCTTGTACTTACCTGAGCAGCTCACTAAAAAAGTTATGTGCACCCTGGGTAAAGAAGAGCCCACTGCGCAAATTTTCAACTATATTGAATTGATAGTTGATATCGTCATTATTTACATTTTATTGCGAAATCTGCACTGTTACATCCACATATTTGTGTGTTGTCCTGGTGACATCTAGTGGCAGGAATGTGAAATAGCAACTGCAGTGTAACCACCACATGAAACAACACTCATAAGCCTGGCCATACACCTTCAGATTTCTCTGTCATATTCCTTCAGATCAGATCATATCTACCAACAACCATGTATAGTGTCCTTCCTGATAGAATACATAGTGATTTGAAGGTATATATCACTGCTATGTAGTGCCGGGTCCTCTCTGATAGAATACATAGTGATTTGAAGGTATATATCACTGCTAGTAGTGCCGGGTCCTCCCTGATAAATACATAGTGATTGAAGGATATATCACTGCTATGTAGTGCCGGCCTCCCTGATAGAATACATAGGGATTGGAGTATATATCACTGCTATGTATGCCGGGTCCTCCTGATAGAATACTAGTGATTGGAAGTAAATATCACTGCTATGTAGTGCCGGGTCCTCCCTGATAAAATACATAGTGATTGGAAGGTATATTACACTGCTATGTAGTGCTGGGTCCTCCCTGTAAATACATAGTGATTGGAAGGTATATATCACTGCTATGTAGTGCTGGGTCTCCCTGATAGAATACATAGTGATTGTAGGTATATATCACTGCTATGTAGTCCGGGGTCTCCCTGATAGAATACATAGTGATTGGAAGGTATATATCACTGCTATGTAGTGCTGGGTCCTCCCTGATAGAATACATAGTGATTGTAGGTATATATCACTGCTATGTAGTGCGGGGTCCTCCCTGATAGAATACATAGTGATTGGAAGGTATATATCACTGCTATGTAGTGCTGGGTCCTCCCTGATAGAATACATAGTGATTGGAGGTATATATCACTGCTATGTAGTGTTCGGTCCTCCCTGATAGAATATATAGTGATTGGAGGTCTATACACTTGCTTTTAGTGCCGGTTTCCTCCCTGATAGAATACATAGTGATTGGAAGGTATATATCACTGCTATGTATGCTGGGTCCTCCCTGATAGAATACATAGTGATTGGAAGGTATATATCACTGCTATGTAGTGCTGGGTCCTCCCTGATAGAATACTAGTGATTGTAGATATATTCACTGCTAGTAGTGCCGGGTCCTCCCTGATAGAATACATAGTGATTGGAAGTATATATCACTGCTATGTAGTGCTGGTTCCTCCCTGATAGAATACATATTGATTGTAAGGTATATATCACTGCTATGTAGTGCTGGTCCTCCCTGTAGGAATACATAGTGATTGGAAGGTATATATCACTGCTATGTAGTGCTGGTCTCCCTGATAGAATACATAGTGATTGGAAGTATAATCACTGCTATGTAGTGTCGGGTACCTCCCTGATAGATATAGTGATTGGAAGGTATATATCACTGCTATGTAGTGCCGGTTCTCCCTGATAGAATACATAGTGATTGGAAGGTATATATCACTGCTATGTAGTGCTGGGTCCTCCCTGATAGAATACATAGTGATTGGAAGGTATATATCACTGCTATGTAGTGCTGGGTCCTCCCTAATAGATACATAGTGATTGTAAGGTATATATCACTGCTATGTGTGCCGGGTCCCCCTGATTAATACATAGTGATTGGAAGGTATATATCACTGCTATGTAGTGGCTGGGGTCCTCCCTGATAGAATACATATTGATTGGAGGGGTAGAATGGTCCCTCTATTACAATGGTTTTGGTAAAACACAATCTGATCTGAGGAAATCTGACAGAGAAATCTGAAGGTGTATGCCAGCTATATAAGTAATTAATTGCGAAATCGGTCGCTTGTCCATGCTCATATTGCGAACCAATCATGGCACTTTCCCCAGAATCTCGAATATTTGAGATTACGATGATAAAGTGCTTTATTCCAAGCTCTTCACGAACAGGAATCTATATATATACCGTGTTTTTCAGACAGTAAGCAAACTTGAATATTCCTGTCCGCTCATACTACTGCTGATGTAAGCGACACAGAGCGAGTGTGGGAAAGCTGCACTTACACTGGTAGCTTCCTCTCACACGCACAGCTTAGAGGGAAGACATATCAGCAGTTCCCCCCCGCGCCCACCCCCCTTCCAAGTGAGATTTTTTCGGTTTTCCTGCTCTGAAAACTAGGTGAGTCTTATGGCCTGAAAAATAATTTGTCTCTCTATCTATCTATTCTATCTATCTATCTATCTATCTTCTATTCTATCTATCTTATCTATTCTATCTATCTATCTATCTTCTATTATCTATCTATCTTCTATCTATTCTATCTATCTATCTATTCTATCTATCTATCGTATCTATCTATCTATCTATTATTCCCATATCTATCTATCTATCTATCCCTATCTATCTCTCTATCTATCTATCTAGTCTATCTATCTATCTATCTATCTATCTAATCCCATATCTATCCTATCTATCTATCTATCTATCTATCTATCTATCTATCTCTCTATCTATCTATCTATCTATCTATCTATCTATATCTATCTATCTATCTATCTTATCTATCCCTATATCGTATCTATCTATCTTCTATCTATCTATCTTATCTAAGTCTATCTATCTTCGTATCTATCTATCTATCTATCCTGTCTATCTATCTTATCTATCCCATATCTATCTATCTATCTAGCTCTATCTTCTATCTATCTATCTATCTATCTATCTAGCTATCTTATCGTATCTAGCTATCTATCTATCTATCTATCCCATATCTATCTCTATCTATCTATCTATCTATCTATCTATCTATCTATCTCATCATATCTATCTATCTATCTATCTATCTATCTATCTTCTATCGTATCTATCTACTATCTATCTTCTATCTATCTATCTATCTATCTAAATCTATCCTATACCATATCTACTATCTATCTATCTATCTATCTATCCTATCTATCTATCTATCTCTCTATCTATCTATCTTATCTATCTTATCTATCTATCTATCCCATATCTATCCTATCTATCTATCTATCTATCTATCTATCTATCTATCTATACTATCTATCTATCTATCTAATCTATCTATCTATCTATCTATCCCATTATTTATCTATCTAGCTAATCTAATCATCTATCTATCTATCTACTATCTATCATCTATCTATCCATAATCTATCTATCTCTCTATCTATGATATCTATCTATCTATCTATCCTATCTATCTATCTATCTCTCTATCTATCGATCTATGCTATCGATCTATCATCTACTATCTATCTCTATCTATCTTCTATCTATCTATCCATCCCATATCTATCTCTCTATCTATCTATC
This sequence comes from Ptychadena robeensis, assembly GCA_036250615.1. Classification (NCBI taxonomy): domain Eukaryota; kingdom Metazoa; phylum Chordata; class Amphibia; order Anura; family Ptychadenidae; genus Ptychadena; species Ptychadena robeensis. The sequence goes on along the minus strand of CM070041.1, from coordinate 64,701,845 downwards.
ATCTATCTTTAGAAATCTATATCTTCTATCTATCTATCTATCTATCTCAGCTATCTATCTATCCCATATCTTATCTATCTATCTATCATCTATATACTATCTATCTATCTATCTATCTAGCTATCTATCTATCTATCTACTATCTATCTATCTATCTATCTACTATCTATCCCATATCTATCTATCTATTCTAATCTATCTATCTATCTATCTATCTATCTATCTATCTATCTATCTATCTATCTATCTACCTATCTATCTATCTATCTATCTATCTATCTATCTATCTATCTAATCTATCTATCTATCTATCTATCTAACTCCCCTATCTTCTATCTATCTATCTATCTATCTATCATCACTACTTATCTATCTATCATCTTCTATTCTATCTATCTATCTATCTAATCTATCTATCTATCTATCTATCTAGCTACAATACTGTAGCATATTTGTTTTCAACAGTAAATAAGATTGCAGCAGACTGCATAAGTTGACCTCTCTCTTTCACTCTCCTCCGCTCAGCATGCTCCTTTGTATGGCCTTGTGCTGCTCTTGGCTGCCTTCTTCCTCTCCCTGAGCTCAGGTCTTTACCATAAGATGAGGTTCCTGGTACGACTCAGATAAGTAAGCCCCTGGATCTAATCACAAAATTGAATTAAATTGAGCTTTTCTCTACATACCCCTACAAGCTGAGTTTTACAGGCAGATTTTTCCCTTTTTTGTAAAGCGCAGCAGAACGCTCTTTAATTTCGGGGCCTTAACCTCCATAAATATGCATATTGGCTACAACTTCTGTTTGTTTAGATTAAATGGCGCTTTAAAAATGAGGCCGGCTTTAGCGTGCACCTCGAAACTGTAGCCCAGCCACAGCGAGCCCAGTGATAACCGATCGTCTGCCTTCCCCGCCTCAGTTGTCGTGTGTAAAACCATTTCATTAAGGACCTTTCATCGCTTCCTTGCAGCCGGTCCGCTCTCGGTCTCCGCCGTTTATAGCCCCATAAACCTTTCCGCTCGGCCTTGTTGCGCAAGGATTCATAGCTTCTCTTCCGGGTCGGGTTCTGTCTGCGGCCGGCCGTAAATCACAGGGATATCTTCTCCTCCCGTGGTGATGAGACCCGCCGGCTATTATAATGCACTCTTAATATGGCGGGATGGCTTAAATATGGAGATGTTGTTTGTTTTTCAAAAGAGACATTTTTCTTCTTATAAGCAAATGGCGGAGCTTTTAGCAAATAACATTTCCTTAGAGCTCATCCGCCTGCCCTCCTATCCCCAATCAAAAGCCAAGTTCCCATTAAAAAACCACCTGAAGTTGACAGCTAGGATGCAGTACTAATTTTGTTTTCACCATTGGAGGTCCTCATTTTTCCGCAAGTTTACAAAAAACGGATAACCATCATCAGCCAACGTGTCTCCTAGTAATTATAGACCACGGCCCTCAGTCAATCATAACCATGTTCCCTGATAATAAGCCATCCCCAGTCAAAAAGACCACCCCCTCGCTTTTTGCCAAACGATAAAATCGTCATTTGTAACATGTGACTATTTGCCCCACACTCTGTATTATTTTATCTTGCATTTGTATGTGAGTTGTTGCAAACCATGTTGTGTTGTGATTTGACATCTAGTGGAAGAATGTAAAATATCAAGCTGCAGTGTAATACTTATGAAGCACCTCAGAATCCAATTCTTTGTGTCATACAAATCCTTCATTTTTTACGTGTGAATATTCACCACAATGCATGGTACTTCCCCCCCAGAATCTCCAATAAATCAGATTTTCCCAAAGATATAGCGCTGATTCTAGAATCCGCTCTGGAAGTCCGATATTCGCAATAAAAATGTGTGATTCCGAATATTCCTGCTTAACACTAGTAGTGATGGCGAACTGCCCTCCTTCTTTTCTCTCCCTTCTCGCCGGCGGACGTACGGGTGTTCGACCCGCCTGTTGGCCAGGGAAGGAGCCCCTATTCTTCTTTCCTCCGTTTGGATCGTTAGCAGCGAGATCCGCCGCAGGAAGAATGTTTCACTGAAGACCGGTTAGCAGAACCCGGGCCCCCCTTCATTGAAATTCCGGCTTGTAACACGGCTGTGACGTCAGTTGACGTCCATTCCTGTTAACACACACCAGGAACTATGCGTTCCAGGGTGGTTCCCAGGGTCAGTGACGTCACATCCGGGTTTTCGGATTCAATTCCCCGCCTAGAGGCGGGAATTTGAATGTGGTCCGCGAACTTTCGGACGGCGGACCTTTTTTAAAGTCCGCTCGCCCGTTCGCGACAGGACACGGCCGAAGTTCGGCCTCACTAAACCACTAGATAAGGTGTAACATCCAACAATAGAAAATCACTGTGTGACAGCTGGAATCATGACTATGAAAGGTTGACATTGGACTGAATGTGCTCAGGGTTATTACTAAAGTCAGAACATTTTAGGGTTTGTACTACTGAGGTATTAGATCTGGGGCACACTACTGAGGTATAGGATCCTGGGGGTTTCCAAAGTGTCGTACTGTTGAAGTTACTGTGACCCAAGGCCATCTGGTGACCCTGTGGATAGAGGCAGCTTAACATTACTCCCACAACCCCAACTAAGACACCCCACCAAGATACCCTGCCCCCTTGCCCAATCTAGGCGTATGGGTACCTGTGTGCCTCCACCAGGCGGCTGACAGTGGAGATGATCAAGAAGCGACTACAAAGGCCCCCCCGCATGCGCCAACGCCTCTGCGCCAGGAGGACAAAGCAAGCTGCTGATCCCTGCCGTACCGGGAGTCTGTTACTGAGAAGCACCGGTAGAACCCAAATAAAGTGGTCAGTAAGGGAACAATACTGTTCTCAGCTTCCCACTTCTCCTCCCCCCCAAAATCTTTCCTGATTGTCAGAACGAACAAGTGCAGATCTGTCCTTGACGGCAAGTGTGTAACTTGGGGGCATCTTGTGGCTAAGATGTTATCGCATGAGGATGTATTTTTCCAATTGAATTAAAGCTCAAACACAATAAATAGCTGTCCAAACAATAAACCCGGATACACTAACTGTATAGTTATGTTTTTTTTTAAATCCAGAGTTCTCTTTCCGTTTTTATTGACAAATGTACACATTAATACAATTGAAATAACTGCAGGGGAAACATTATTATAACTAGAAAGGTTGCGTTTTGGAGATGGAAACTGGGAGGTAGGTACACTCATAAAAGCCCACCCCATACACGTCCGATTTTTCGTACGAATTTTTCCCGACCCGACCAATGTGGTCCGGGAGATTATCGATCGGGAGATAATTGGATGGATATGTCCCCGACCGACCTGTCCCGTTAATTTTTTGGTCGTCTCCTTTAATAAATGTGTCAGTGGCCTGATTGATCGGTGATTTCGAATTTCCGTGCCAGCCGCCCGACGACCAACTAACATTTTAGGTGAAAACTCGGGTGACAGGATCGGACGAACATCGGTCCGGAGAATATCAGAGCGTGGTATGGGGGGCTTTAAGTTACTAATAAAAAAAAGGAGGAAGGAGATTTGGACTTCTAAGATCTTACGGGTTGAAAGTCCATAGGCATATGTAATGGTTAGTATTAACAGCATAGGCAATATTCAACATATCTCTAATTATTCTTTCAAATATTCTAAATAATCAGCATTTTTGTAATGGTGCAAACCATGTGTGTTGTCAATGTGACATCTAGTGGCATAGTGTAAAATAGCGCTGCTCCGTGTAATTTCTTTGCAAATTCTTTGTGTCAAAAAAAAACTCATTTTTTATGTGCGATATTGCACCCACAATCATGGTACTATCCCCAGAATTCTCGAATTTCAGATTACAAATATAATGCACCATATTCCAGATCTTATGGAAATTCTCAGTGGCTGAATTCGCAATAAATTTGTGGTTAGAATATTCACACTAACAAATAGTATGGTAAAATCTTGACAAGAGAAGAACACTGTTTGACAGGTAGGAATAATGACTATGAAAGGATGACAATTTGGAACTGCTGGTAGTCTCCGGGGTTTGTTACTAACCCGAAATGTTCAGGGTTGTAACTACTGGGTATGATATCTAGGGGGGTGAACTAACTAATGGGTAATGAGTCGTGGCTGGGGGTTGGTCACACATATGGATGAGTATTTCTGGGGTCTGGTGGGTGGTGCACCTGGACTTGGTTATGAGAGTCTGTGTGGGGGCACACTACTGGGTGGTATGGGGGTAATGGATGAGGTTGTTCTGGGTCTGAGGGGGGGGGGTCACACTACTATTAGGGTATGAATCTGGGGTCCAGCAACTGAGTTTGAGATTTGGTGGGGGTCACACTACTGAGGTATGAATCGTGGGGGGGTCGACGAGCTAGAGGATGGGAGGTTCTGGGGGTGTCACATCTGAGGTTGAGTCATTGGGGGTATCTGGTATGGTCTGGGATCAGCTACTGAGTGTGAGATCTGGGGGCACACTACTGAGGTATGAGAACTGGGGGCACCTACTGAGTTATGAGATCTGGGTGGTCACACTACGGTGAGGTATGATATCTGGGGGTCACACTACTGAGTATGAGATCTGGGGTCAACTACGATTGGAGGGTTGTGGTATGATTTGGTTGTGGTCACACTACTTGGAGGTTTGAGATCTGGGGGTCACACTACTAGATGTATGATCTGGGTGGTGGTTCACTACGAGGTGTGAGATCTGGGGGTCACACTCGAGGTTATTAGATCTGGTTTGCCACACTGATGATGAGGATTGGGGGGGGGTCACACTACGTGATTGTATAGTCTGTGGTCACACTACTGAGTATAGATCTGGGGGGGTCCTACACGAGGTGAGATCTGGGGGTCACACTACTGGGTATGAGATGTCTTGGGGGGTGGTCACAAACTGAGTATAGATCGTGGTGGTCACACTACTGAGTATGGAGATCTGGGTTGGTGGACGCGCTACTTGGTATAGACTGTGGGGTCACACTACTGAGGTATGAAGTCTGGGGGTGTCACACTACTGGGGGTAGGTATGAGAGCTGGTGTCACACTACTGATGGATAGGATCTGGGGCACACAGCTGGGTATTAATCTGGGGTCACACTACTGAGGTAGGGATATTGGGGTCACACTACTGAGGTATTATATCTGGGGGTCCACTTAAATGAGGTAAGATCTGAGGGTACAAATGGTGTTTTTAACTGTAGAGATCATGTTACCCAAAGCCAGCTGTGTGACCTGTGGCTGGAGACAGTTTATCGAAGATCAATCACACAAGAACAGGGAGTTCCATCGTGCATCATACCGTGACATGTCAGGAGTGCTGATGCAGAGGACAAGCGAGAGAGACAGTAGGGAGACCACCCTACATATGGGTGATACCACACACCATCTATCGGGGGTCCTGGTACTCATCGAGGACTCACTCAGAACGTTATGTGCCCCCTGGGTAAGTGGATCTGTGTTTGATAGCACGGGCAGGTCTTTGAGTGATTTTTTTTTCGGGTTTTACAGTTGAAAGGGAAACGGTCTTTCCTTTTCGGAACTTCTATCTCTCCTAATCTAGATCCATTTCTATTTCTCCGCTCTGTTTAGAGTTTGGGTCATGAAAACGATAAAGAGCAGTGTACTGAACCCAACACGCCGCTGATATATTCGGGGGAAAGAAAAGAAATTTGTTACATGGATGAATGCTTACCATTTTTTTGTTCATTGCGGCCGGTATTCCCGGAAGTGGCTGCATATCAAACCCAACGCCGATGTTGGTGGCGGGGCGGGGGAAAGCAACACTGCTGATCTCATTTATTAGAAAAAAAGGGTCTGAAGGTCTGAAAAAAACCGGGTCGAACAGGGGGGAACCCCAGTCCCAGGTACAACACTCACAGGCCCAGGACAATCTCCCTCACCGAGTGGGGGACTAGGGAACGGTTATTTCCAGAAGCGATGGCAACCATCAAGGTGGTACAATAGTCCGTAAAGGTGTAAAAATCACAGATCAATGCATGGGACCATGTAGGCTAGTGGAAGATAAAGTACAAAAACAGCACATAATGAAGGTTAAAAGTCCTGAGCGGTAATATATTAGGTTTTCACGTCCTTATACGGTACAGTGGTAAGCTCTGAAACTTTCCTGTCAACTAACTCAAATTTAACCGTGGATGGGCACCAGGAAAAAAAAAAAAAAAAAAATGGAAAAATCAAGCAGGGTGTGCGGGGAGATCTCAACATTATGTTTTCGGAATTGAATATCCTTCTTCAGGACTCACCTAGTTGTTTGTGGAAGTGCCACCCCTTTCATAGTAGGGGCGGGTTCCCCCTGGCAAACCCCGCAGACGGTCACCCATGGAGGAGGGGATGAACGAGGAGCAGTGGGGGGAACGGAGGGTGCCGGACCCCAGCAAGCAACTAATAGGGTCTCAAGAAGTTCACTTATTATGAATAAAACACTACATTAGGTACTACCCTAGGCACTGTTAAGGGTTCCAGAATTCGTAGATTAGAAAATAGCGTGGTGGCTCTCCGTCACTATGTTTGGTGCCCAAACGTGTTTATATAGGGGGATGTTTGTTAGCTTCCATAGGTTCCTGAACAAGTTCGTCCATTTTTTTGAAACGCTGATTCTCTCTCATGGTGGGATTGAAGAACTTCATCAAATTCCTCCAAAATACATATAAGATGGGCAAAACTCCTACGGGGTAAATGGTCGAATTTTTCGCACTTGTACCTTTGTGAGCTGATTGTCAACGCCCTAACATGGTACAATCAAACCAAAATTGCTAGAGATGTAGAGAAGGGTTGTGGGAAAAACCCCCAATTTTTTGAAAGAAAAGTCGTTTTTTTGGCAGAAATTAAGTTCAAGAGTTCATGTCGAAATTCCGATGTTCGAAAATTTTGACTTGACTTTGAACTTAATTTGGTGAAAAGACTATTGTGTTAGAGACATACGTTCTTTTTTTGGAGTATAACCCCTAACCCTTCTCTACATCCCCCACAAGAATGGTGATGATACCATGTTCAGGGGCTTTGTAATTAAGTTCGAACCGTCGAAATGGTCGAATTTTGAAAAAAAATTCGACCATCTTCTACTAACTTACTGTGGGCTCACAATAGCCATGAATATGAGGCCGGAACCTCTGTGTCTGTTCCGTTCCGCGGACGGGCGGAGCGGACTTTTAAAAAAGTCCGCCGTCCGCCGTTCCGCGGACAGATTCAAATTTCCTCCCCGCTGCTAGGCGGGAATTGAATCTGAAAACCAACCCGGATGTGACGTCATGACGTCACTCCGGCACCCTGGAACGCCGATTCCTGGTGTGCTTACCATATTTAACATCCTGACGTCACTCCCGGGTGTGCGAGCCAATGGCTTTCCACGACAGACCCGGGTTCTCTAACCCGGTCTTCATGGACATTCTCCTGGCGGCGGGATCCTCTCTCTGCCAATGATCCCACTGGAGGAAGAAAGAGCTCTTCACGCCGGCGGGACGGTGCGGGTCGAACCCCTTACTGTTCCTCCTGCGGGAAGGTATGCTAACATGCTTGTTCGCAAGTTTTTGCCCTCACCTTTCCCTCCTTTCTTTCAGTGTGATTTTCGTCCCTTCAACTATCCATGAGTGCGAGGGTTCCCTGTTGACTCTACTGATACTACTAAACGAAAGAAGAAGCACCGCCCATCACTAGCACCTGGGTGCACTGCACGTATAGTTGTGATCAGGGGACAACAATTATCTCACCCCTCCTTTACCTTGGACTTTCTTCTTCAGGCCTCCCACAGGCATACAAACCTCCCTTCCATCCAAAGCCACCATGCCCTCCATTCCTTTCCTGGCAACAGCAGCTGAGCGGGCTTTCTTTTCGTTAGGCAGCTTCCTGCGCACCTCCTCAACAAAAAGGTCCCCGACACTTCAGATTGGTGTGAATACGGTGGCCCCTTTATTGTATTATACATCACAAGTGCCAGGTAACACTCCAATTCCTCTCCTTGGGAGTCATATGGGGAGCGGGCCTCTGCCGGTAACATGTTCTACCCTGGCCTTCCTGAACCCAAGTGACTTCTTCTAGGCTAGGGATGAAGGGATGGCCCTTTCCCAAGCAGTGGACAAGGGTGAGGCCTCAGTCAGTGTTAGAGTCAGTCCTTTGCCTAGTCTTCGATCTGCAGGCAAGACCTGCTCCCCACTAGACGTTAGGGATATGACAGCACCCAAAGCCAGCTGGGGACTGTGGATGGAGACAACTAAATCGGAGGCTCAATCAGAACAGGAGGTCCATCTGCCAAGCAGATCTACCAACCATGCATGAACCCTCAGAACCATGGGTTTTGGTAATGGGGTGTGCTAGTGTTAGGGGCCCAAAAAATTTACCTCGTTATGGGGCCCCGAAAATTCTGATAAGCGGCCCTGGAAGCTGACAATCTAATGTCTCCCACCATAGTTACAACAATACATCAGATAGCTCGATTTCTTTTTCAGTGATCAATCAATCCCACTAGAAGGAAGCTGATCGCACAGGACCCTTCATGTTGGTTAAAATCCCCTTTTATTTTTGATTGCCATTACTTTTGATAGGGGCCAAAAAGCTGTAGATGTTTGCTTTCCAATGGAGCCTATGAACCATGCATTGTGGCAAATTTAAAAACATCATTGTGATGCCTCTTTTTTTTTATTGATCAATTCCAAGTTAATTGCAAAGCAGCCCCTGAGCATGGTATCATCATCCAACTTGCTCTGGAAATGTGAAAAGGGTTTGGGGGTATACTACTAACAAAAAAAGTATATCTCTACACCAGTTTTTGCACATAAATTAAGTTCCAAAGGCAAGTAAAATTTCGGAAATGTCACATGTAAATTTAGAATTTGACTTTAAACTTAATTTATCAAACACTACATGTGCTAGAGCAAAACTTTTTGTCAACCGATTTCCCAACCCTTCTCTACATCTCCAGCAATTTTGGGATGAACCATGTTCAGGGCTTTGCATCAGATAGTTTAAAAAATTCGACCATCCTGTCGTTGCCCTTCTATATAGGGCCTTTTTTTCTCGAGAAAAGGTGTGTGGAACTCACCCCCAAGCCACCCCCACCCCCCCAGAACAGAAGTCTGCCATCATACATGCTATGTGATTTTTCAGGGCTCACTACCACTCAAAGCACTCCCTTTCCCCCCCGCCCTGAGGCCCCTCCAAAGAATGCCTATGTCGGGGTGCACCTAATCTGAAGGAAAGCCTCACTTAAAAAGGAGATGGGTTGGTGTGGGTAACTCCACCCCATATGTTAAGGGTGGGGTCTGTTTCCTTCCTCAAACTGGTCCCCCCCCTCACTTCCTCTGGCGTTAAGCCTCCTGCAATGGTAAGAATTCTGCTGCAGAGGAACCTCCCTGTTCCTAATTGAGCCCCCGATTTGCTGTCTCCAACCCACAGGTACACCAGCTGGCTTTTGGGTTACATGTTAAACCCCCAGTAAGTTTGAATGAACCCCCAGAATCTCAACCTCAGTAACATATTTAACTCTTAGGGCCCCGTTTTTTCGAACTCCATATACGCTATTGGAATTCCACTGGCTTTCTTCCCGTCAAGCCTCCAACCCAGCCCCCTGGGACAGGGCTCTGACGGGCTGTGGAGACATCCCTGTTAAGGGGGGTTTTTCCCCATCCCCGGGACCCCCTCCGCTAAGCCGCATTGCGTAGGGGGATCCCGTGGGAGCACTTGACTTTAGCTGCTTCGGAGGATGCCTGTGTTCAAGAGACATCTTCCGATGCAGAAGAGTTCAACCTTAACACTCCCACTCCTCTTTAAAGCCCCTGCACAAACAATCGTCAAATGGCCGCAGAGCAGGTTAGAATGTTGGCTCCGTCCATGCAACCTCCCGCTAATTAATACTCTTATCGTAGGTTTTTCCTGCTTGCCTTTTAAATCCCCCTCCTTGCCCCCCCTTTGGGCTGTTGAACACTCGCAACAAAAATCCTCTGTGTTGAACAACGGGTTTTTAGTGGCACATGGAGCTAGGGCCTTACATACGCACTTCCTCCCCTGAGCGTTCACCCCCCGATCCTTCCACCCCCCTTTTTTTGGATTCTTAAAATGTACAAATGTGACACCAACTAATCTTCAACCTCTCATATCTGTATTCATTTTTCCCCCACTTCTTTTTATCCCCAGTGGCAGAAAATTCTATGTGTTTTAAACCATAAACTTAAACAAACTAACTTGGCAATCGAAAAAATGAGACTACAAATCCAAGCCAATGTCCTGATAGGGGGGTTCTTAGTATCAGATGGATGTAGTCTAGGGGGTTTTTTTAAGTGAAAGCATGTTAGCGCCGAGTAGTGCGTATTAATGCTCATTTTGGAGTAATATAGCGTTTTATTTTATAGCTGAAATTTTACTTATAATTCCGTGTAGTAGAGGGGTGAAATTACGGTTGGTAAAAGTATAAGTAGGGGAAGCCATTACCTACCCTGGAAAGTTTTTTCATGATTATACCTATGAATTGGTTTTTCCTGGTATGATGTGTAAAGTTACTCTTTCCACACAGATTTTCTTTCAGCTAAGCTGCTACAACAACGCAAGCTGGAGAGGGTGTGTCCTGTCCCTGTGTTTTGATTACTGGGGCGGACGTATCCCCTTTTCTGTGGAGGCATCCTAACAAAGGAAGCCAGTAACAATCGCGGATAACACAGAATCGTCTGCCTGTCCACATAACATCAGGGAGGAGGTGAGGGGGGAGCAAAATGTGGGGATGTGTGAGTCTCGTCCTTTCCTGCCTGTGCAGGGATCACGGGTCAGACCCCCCGGCCAGGCCTGAAAATAGTGGGGGGAATGCCGTTCCCGGTTCGTTCCCCCCAGAACAAAATCCCTGCTCTATATATTGGGGTCAAGAATTGTTGTCTGTTCAAGAAAGAAAAGCCACCCCATACACGTGGTCGGATGTTCCCAACCCGGTTTTCCGGCAACATCGATTCCCGGTCCGCGTGCACAGCGAAACGATCGTGCCGGAAATCCCGCATGCAGCCCCACCTTTGTCCAAATTCGAATCAGTCCAATCTTTCAGGGGTCTTCAGAATCTTATTCTACCAGATAACCTCACATTTTGTTTCCAGTCAGATTGATTCTTTCTGCACAAGATCAGGGGGGAGTTTGCCATTTTGTTGAGGTGGGACAAATCTGCACGGGAAATCGTCCAACCGGAAATCCGTGGGAAAGTGGTAATTCGCGATGGATACTCTTTAATTGGTCCGATTGTATACATCCAACACCGGTTCCGCATTCGTCTATTCCCTCATCATCCTCCTTCACTCTCTCTTGTGAGTGATCAATTGGGGTCCAGGGAAATCCGACACGTTTATGGCTACTTTATGGTTCCCCATACCCCTTTAGATTCTCTATCATATTCCTTAGAATCCTTTCTCTTTTTTGTTTTAATTTTACCAAACCATGTAATATGAGGAACTTTTTTCTAACCCATCAAGTCTAATACCTGTGTTTCATCGCCAATAGGACCCCCCCTGCAACTTCATAGTTTTGTTGGTAGAATAAAGGCGATCGCCCGAGAGATCTAAAGGTGGTATGGCCAGCGTTAAGTTCAGACGATTATCATCAAAGATCCAGTAACAGCTTGAAAATGGCTAAAAACTATACAAGCTTTAAAATAAAATAATGAAATGCAGTGGCTGATTTTGTGACAGTGGTAAGACAATGTCTCATACTGACTTCCTCCCCCCTGAAAGCAGAACTCCAGGACTTAATGCCACGGACGTATTAAAAAGCTTTACACGGAGATCTCACATGTTAGTTAGGGGCCTGGTGACACCGTTACAACAAATCTTCAGCGGTGACCACATACAAGAGCAGTTACTGTCAGGAAAGAGCCGGAGTCCTTGAGAAATCAGTGAGATTCCTATACCGCTGACCTAAAAACACAATGTTTCATCCCGAGTCGTCTTTCTTCCAGGCTCTCTTGCGCCCGCCAGATAGGGGGATTTTTCTGGGCCATCCAATTCGCTTCTGTGGTTCATTCTGTTCAAAGTCATTATTCATAGGTAAAATGTTGGCCGTGTATGTCCCCATGTCCGAATCCATCTATGGTTCCCAGTGTCCACGGTGGGGATTGAGGTGGGATGCTGGGAATCATCTTTTACAAAAGCCTCAAAAGCTTTAAGGAAAAGTCATATGGGCCGCGGAGATTTACCAGTCACCAACTATATAACGCCAAGTTGGCGTTTTTACTTTTCACACTGGAAAAGGCCGGAAAACAGAACAAAGAATTTCAGCGGGAAGGGACCATGTACCATTTGGTTTTTTCACAGCAGAAAATTTGAAACATTAAAAAAAAAGAGTCCAAGAAGGAAACCGTCAACTCACATATAGTGATGGCCCTGAACAGTTTTGCCCCAGCGGAACAAATTTTCGCGGCGAACAAAGCAATGTTTTCGCAGTTCGCATGCCGGCGAATCTTTAAAGGGTGTATCGAGTTCGACCCGCCCCCTAATACCTTAACATGGATATTAATTAGGCGACCCCTCACCTTATAGTCAGGTGTGTACCGTACAGAAAGCCATAACAACACACTCTTCCTTTTCCTCCTGGCGGATACCCCCCCCCCCCTTTGTAAAAAGAGCACGCCCGGCAGCCATTTTTTTACATTTCTCCTGTTGTATAAGAAGGGAGAGCTTGCTGCTGATCCCGAGGGATAGCTTAGCTACTTTTGCTATTATACCATCCAGTGAAAATCTGTAACACTACTATTATAGGTCCACGTGGTAATTTTGTGAGGATTAATTTTATTATTGAACAACACCATGTTCTCAATGAAACCCATAAAAACTCATTATATCAAGCTTAATATTTTTTGGGGAAGTAGTTTTTTTTAGTTTTTGTTTTTAAGTTTTCGCTATTTGTGAGGGGGATCTTCTTGTGGGGTGCGGTGACTTTAACTGTGCATAAATAATATTAGGCAAACTAACAAAAAACAAAACATATTTATAATACCCTTTCAAAACATTTCAATTTTTTATTTTTACCATTGGGGAAAAACCAATAAAACAATCTCAACAATTCACAAATCTACATTTCTGACATTTCAAAAACAAACAAAAACAAATCAGTGACCAATATAGCCCCGGGCCCCTTTCCTTTGCAAGGACAACTCAAAAAGAGCCCTGCCATCCATGGATTCTTGTCCAGTGTTTTTGATCTGTTTTCCCCCATCAACTTGCCGTGCAGAGCAACCACAAAAAAACACAGCCTCCAGACACTGTTTCAGAAGGTGGTCCTTTTTTTCCCTCCTTGTAAAATCCACCACATTTGGAATGATGGGACCACAGGTTCTCAAATGGGGTTCAGAATCAGGTTGAAACAAGGAGGCCATGTCATTAGTTTTTTTCTTCCTCTTTTCCCTTTCTTTTAATAATCCCCTTTTCTTTTTCTCCTTCTTTTTTCTTGCCAGCCTGCTGGGTGGGTACTTGGACCGCGTGGTGATGAGCCATTGTCCCCCGCAAATGAAAATCATGTTTTTCTTGAAGGATGCAGACTTCTTCCTGTAACCCCGGGCTTGAGGGAGGTGTCCTTCCAGAACCTGGCAAGTTAGGACTGGGAGTTTGAGCTTAACAGCCCATCCTCAAAACCACACGCCGAAAAGGCCCACAAGCTCATCTTTCATCTAATTGATGATAACCCAACACCCCAAACCCAGTACTTACTACTCCCTCCAACCAGTTTCTTTCTCCTTGAGTCGGACTTGGGAGCTCTCTGCTCTGCCCTTTACCAATCCAGCCACGTGCCACCACCAATTGCCCATCCAAGACTCACTCTCATTTTCATCAGTCCCCATAAAACCTAAACCTTTAGAAAAATCAGTCCCTTGAGATATTTCTTGGCCCCAGTCTTGACGTTTCACAGCTTGTGTGTCTTGGGTTTCATTGGTGGTCGTCCTCTTTCATCAGCCTTCCTGTCTCCTGAGATTATTGCACCCCCTTGTGGCTTTTGGGCACTCCCAGTGTGTTGATTTGTGGCCAAAAACGGGTGGCAAGTGGGCAAATCTTGGGCAATCTGCACGCTTGACTTTTTCTCGTCTCAAATTATGGGCATTAGTTTTGCACTTTGGTTGTTCCACACACGCTTCTTTGCGACCCTGTTGACTATTTTTGGAAAAAATGAACGCTTGATTGTTTCGATGATCACGCCTTTCCGAAGCCCTTTTGCAATTTTATTAAGAGTGCTGCTACAATCCCTCTTGCAAGATACTCACTATTTTTGACTTTTGCTAAGCCTGCCAGTCCTTCTTTTGACCCATTTTTTGCCAAAGGAAAGGAAAGTTGCCCTAATAATTAAAAATGCACACCTTATAGGTTTGATGTCATTAGACCACACCCCTTCTCATAACGAGTGCCACATCACCTAAATATTCCCTAATTTTGTATAGGCTTTTTCCAGCCCTATACAGCTTGGAGTAGACAACATGCCATAAAGGAGGATGATGTTGGTCAAAATACTCATTTTGCCCTAATATTCTGGCACTTCCGTATAGCTAAGGTAAACTCTGTTACATGTATTTTCATTATTACTAGAGCCCAAAAGTCCTTCTCTGGGGGGGTGGGGTAAATGCTGTATAATTGGGGTCAATTGCAAAGAGAGATTCGACTAAAATGCGATGCGGCTGGCTGAAGGTACTGTCAGGTTAAACTTTTGGCAACAAACCAACCTTTAATCCTAGATATGATTTCTGGCCAGCCAAAAATCAGCATTTAAAAAACTCCATATTTTTGGGGAAGAAATTGGAATCCCCCTCGGCATGACACTTGTACGGGTGGTCCGCACCACCTTTTGAACTTTTTTTTTTTGGTATCTTGGCTACAAATATGAACCCTGAAGGTGTGAGAATTTTCGCCCATGCTCCCATTTTGAAGTTCAATGGATTCGCTGTTTTTTCGCATTTTTCGCAAGCGGTTATTTGCAGCAATGTCGAGTCGCCAGTTTTCACAACGAACACCACAGCTGAATGTTTCGCTATTCACACACCTCCCTCACAATAATAAGTTAACGTATTTTTCCCCGGCGTATAAGACGACTGGCGTATAAGACGCCCCCCAACTTCTCCAGTTTAAAATATAGAGTTTTCGGGATACTAATCATCACCGTATAGACTTAACCCCTCTTCCAATGCACACCAAAATAAAATTTTAAAAACCATCAGATGTGAATTTAATATGTAATTTTAATTAAATGGGCTTATCACATGGGGCAAACTGCTTGCCAGCCAAGGGATATCCACCGGCAAATGTGCCGGTGCACGTCCTTTTTTCAAAGCCATACAGGGAAACAGCAAAGGGACACATGGCCTTACATATGCCCCTTTCTCTTCCTCTTGAACTTTTCAACCCCCAATTTCCAACAACCCTTTTTTTTTAGTATTTTAGATTCCCCAATTTTACACCCCTAACTGCAACCTTTCCATAGTTATTTATGTTTTCGCGGGACATAATTATAAAAAAAACCTGAAAATGTTTTTGGTGGCTATTCTAAAATTGTATTATTTTAATACATGATAAGTGAAAGGCTTTTTATTAAAATGTGTTGTGAGCTGCCATACCACTGGGGCCACATCCTCTAAGTGAGCACATCCAGATTTTCCCACAATCACACATGGATGAGGAATGGGTGCTTGGAAGGGGGTTGGGAGCTGTGAAATTTCCCCTGACAGACAGATGCGTAGCAATATGTTTAAATGGGAACCACTGGCTCGGTTAAGCACCTGGTTTATAAGATGCCCCCGCAATTTGGGTTTAAAAAGTTGGTCATAACGCTTGGAAAAAATAGGTTTTCCAATATACAGCATGTCCTAGCACGAAAGCAGGGCTTTGGCCAATGCAGTAATTTTTATAATTTTCATTCTCTAAAATCTAAGCCAACAAAGTGCCAAAACATCACCACGGTCAAATGAAGGCCTTATCATTTTTTTTTAATTGAAGAAAACACCCCCCCGTAAATTAAAAATGTCAAAAAAAATCCGCAAAAAAAAAAAACACAACACAACACACTTTACAACACACCAACACACACTAGTAAAGTTAAACAAAGTAGGCAACACAGTGGAACCACACCAAAATAATGCCCCCAGTGCTTATTGGTCCCGCTTCCTAAAGGAGCTAAGGACTTTCCGGTACCCTATTATATGTGCCCTGGTGGACAAAATGGCGAAGTCTTTTTCCTGGCACTCAAAGTGTCCCATTTCCCGTTGGTCACCACTGCCGGAGTCACAGTTCCCCAATCCTAGGGAACCCATGTGGGGAAACCCTACAGGAGGAATCCCTGGGTTGTCTTCCCCGCATCAACGAAGGACTGCCAGTCCCGTAGTTGTAAGCAGCCCCCTCCACAAATACGTGTAAGGGTAAAGTCCTGGTGACAGCAAACAACCCCATACTGTGAACAAAAGCCACAAACGTGCATGGTGAGGTGGGTTGGGCACAAAACTACAAAATAAATACATTAATTCCTAGTGTTTCTGTTTGCTAAAAAAGATGGGGCTGGGTAGGCTTAACCCCAGCTAGTGCATCTGTCTTACAACTTCAGTTCTCAATTCTCTGAACCCACTGAATCACATTAGAGATGGTAATTTTTCAAACCATCTTATATTAACTTTGCAAGTTAATTGTCAAGCCCCTGACAGGGTAATGAAATCACCACCTTGCTGGAGTATAGAGGTTTTTGGGGATATACAAACAAATATCGGGTATTCCTCCTAACACAAATATTTTTTTGCATAAGTTAAGGTTCCAAAGGCAAGTGAAAATGTCAAATTCTAAATTTCCACTTGATTTTGAACTGAATTCCTGCAAAAACCGACATTGTTAGATGTTTCTTACATCGCCCTTCTCTACACTCCAGCAATTTTGGTTTAATGCATACCATGTTTCAGAAAGGCCTTGCAATCAGCTCGCAAAGTTCGCAAGTGGAAAAATTCGACATCTCTTACTCAACCACAATCACTCCTACCCCTGAGAAACACATTTTTTTACATCTTGCCCTAAGTAACTTACCCATGAGCATATGGAGGAATTATTTCTGTTGTGTACAATCATTTTGTGGTTTTATTGCAATTGAACATGCTATGCCAATCACACAATTACATTCACTTATGCTTATATAATTAGCCCTCAATATCTATCACACAGCTATTTACATAGAGGAGGAAGTCACATTAAGTTTATCACAAGGCCACAGACCTGAGCTTCACAATAGTAAATAGCTGAGTGAACTGAGTATTTTACATCTGCAATGCGTAAAATACTCATGTCGGACACACTCACACCTCTCTAGTGATGATCGACTTGCAATATTCCCCATCGCGTCATTTTGTGAACCTTGCGATGAGATTCCAATTTCGATATTCGTAAACTCAAATATCACAATTTTGTGGACAATGGATCACAATTCAAAAAAAAACCTCAATATCGATCAAAATAGCCGCACTGCATGCAAGTCAATTTGCTCAGATTTCGGCAATTTTTTTCGGGAAAAAAAAAATCGGCACAAATTATTAACCGCGATTTCATTGCAATGAATGGTAATTTGGCAAAAAAACTCGCAAAAATCCGATCGCGGCGATATCCGATGATATATATTCACGAATTTCTACTTGGCGATCTTTTGATTGCAAGCCCCTGAACAGGCTTCCCATCACCTCACCAAACTTTGCTGGAGACAAAGAGTTAGGTTGGGGGAACATTTGACAAGAAAAAGTAGTCTCCTATAACACAAAAGTTTTTGAATCATTAAGTTAAACATTTTTTTGTCGAATTATCCGAGTTTTTTTTCAAATTTTCAACCCTTTTTTTGAAACTTGACCTTTGAACTTAATTTTTGCCAAAACCCTATTTGGTGGTTAGAGACATCTTTTTTTCTTTCATATGTCCCCCCCAACCTTCCTCTCTCCTACATCTCCTGCAATTTCATGGGTGATGATTCCATGTTTCGGGCTTAGCAATTAACCCGAAATCGTCGAATATCTGAAAAATATTTGATCATCTCTCCTGCCTCTGGGTAAAAGGTCTCTAGAAGATGGTCCCGCAATTTTTCCGACTAAGCTGAATTTGGAGCTGATTGAAAGCCTCGGAACATGGTGTATCACCAAATTTGCTGGAGATTAAGAGAAGGGTTGTGGGAAACATTTGAAAAAAAAAAAAAAGTTTTTACTTTACTATAGCTCCATGTCGTTTTTTTTTTTTCATATTAAGTTAAACCAATTCGAAATTCCGATTTTCGACATTTTTTTTTTTACTTGAACTTTGACCTTCATTTGGTGCAAAATCTATTTGGTGTTGAGACTTATTTTGTAGTATCTATAAAGCCCCCAATCCTTCTCTACATCTCCCAGCAAGTTTGGTGATGATACATGGTTCAGGGGCTTTGCAATTTACTCGAAATTGTAAAAATGGTCGAATTTTGAAAAAAACATTCACATCTCTAACTCAACTCCACGTATGTTTTTTTTTTTTTTTTTATAGTGGAGGACCTAATGCAGATACAAAAATGGGGGGGGGGGGGGGGGCGAGATTAGCCCCTCCTGGAGATACAGGACATGTGGCCACGTCCAAAGAGACTTTGTTCCAAAAACATTAATCCAAAACATGACCGAATTAGGCCTTCCCTCCGGGGCCCTCAATCCTTGGTCTTCAACCCCCACCCCCCCAAACCCCCGGAAAAGTCCTAAAAAAAATGGATCCATGTTCTTCCCACACTCTACCCATAGAATGGCAGATTTTTATTTAAAAAACGCGAACCATTCCAAACTAATTGCAAATTTAGATTGGATTTGCAAGCCCCCTGAACATGTATCATCACCCAAACTGCTGGAGAAAGGTACATTTTGGTCATTAAACGGACCACCATCAGGGTTTGGGGCACCAGAGCGCCAGGATTGGCACGTCTCATGTCCCTCAACAGAGTGCTGTCTAATGTAGGGAGTCCCCTCATGGGTGGGCAATGCCCCGACCTGACCCTGCCCCTCATGGCCCTCCCTGTTCTAATTTCTTCCACACTCATAACCCAAATAACGATGGTCAACTTTTTTTTCAAAAACCAAATGAACATATTGAACCAAAGCATGACGACTATCAGAGTTGGGCACCAGAGCCACAGAAAGGGGGGAAGGCACGAATGGGCCAATCGGGGGGGCCCAACCTACACTCAAACCAGATTGGCTGTTCTATGTAGGGAATTCCGAATGGAGTTGGCCGCGTCGACAGGAACCCCCACCCCCACCATATCTAACCTAAACCCACACTAAGAAAATGGCTTTGGCTTGAGACATTCATAAAATATGGAATGGTTTACCCCTCCCTTGGTTTTTTGATTATCCTGCCTGAACTAGAAACCCAAAACTTTAAAGGTCAGTACAAAGATACTGTATTCTTTTTTTTCAGTAACAAAGCGGCGGGTGAACACAATTTCTTGTTTGAGCCGCGCTGTGTTTTTTTGAAAAGCCCCCCACTGTTTCCTCTTGCGTTTACAAACCTTACATCATTATTTGTCACCGACAAAAACTCTGATTATTACCGTTTCCATTCCGGCTTCCTAAATCATTACTAAAACATGTTTAAATTAGAAACGGAGAACAAGGAAAGGTGCCGGGTGCAGGGGAATGGGCTAATTAGAACATTTCACAAACCACGAAATGGACTCTTCTCTCTTTTCTGGACCGGAGAAATGAAAGCTAGGAACACACGGGTAATTATTGGCCCCAGATTCATAGGTTCTTTGGGAGGGCGTGCCACGCTCACCACCGTCTATCTGGCCCCATATCTAAATGCGGTCCATTCCATTTTGTTTTTTTTTCGAGCGGGACCCAACAATCTCAAGTGGTGGAACATGGTGTACTGACATTTTTATTTATTTTGCTGTTGAGACACTTTTAAAAGCTTGGGAACCACCACGTGGTAATTGGGCAAAGAACGCTTTGGCCCCCTTCGAGCCATCTCAACCTGCCCCCTATCATATGCAGCCTGTTTTTTTTGAGGACTCAATCAATTAACGCTAAAAAACAGGGATACCGGAACATGATCCACAAACCCATGGTCATTGCCTTTTGCAATGGGAACCGCGGGGTCTCCATGCACGCATTCGGCTGAGCTAGGAGACAACAGCATTGGCTTATGCGCCAGCTCACCTAACGGGGGCCGTTTCCACTAGAGCTCACGAATTGATACGGTTTTTAACACCCGACCGCTATAACCCCGCTACCATTTGCTGCTTTTTGCATGTTTTCCCTTAACGGGTCTCATCGTATCGTTTTGTGTGTTCACATTGTTTACTCCTGATCCCCCCCGCCCGCCGCCCGACCATTCGCCCGCAACCACCGCCCTTAGAGAAATGAAAAGGGACCCCACAGCAAATCCGCGTACATATTCCACTATGGGACACAAATTTTTTGACCGCGTCCATTCATTGCAATGGACACCCAAACGGTCGGAACACGGAATTTTTTCCGCCGGGGCTTCGGTCGGGCCACAGCAATTCGGTTTAAAAAACCACTGTCGGGTGGCGTTTTCATAAACACATAATCCTAACCTCATCCTCTCCCTATCCATCCAATCCCCTCTCTTCCGTACCATCTCATCATCCCCTCTTACCTATACAAGAAAGTAGAAACTGGCCAATTGGTTATAAGATTGCGGTTGGGATGCAATGCTGTTAAAAACAGTGTTTTTAAAAACAAACCAAATTTGCCAGATTCATCACAATTTTTGATTTAATTGCAAGCCCTGAACATGGGTATCATCACCAAACTTGCTGGAGATGTAGAGAAGGGGGGTTGGTGGAATACAACAAAAAAAGCTAGGAATGTCTTTACCAACACCAATAGTTTTTTTTGCATAAATTTAAGTTTTTCAAAGTCAAGGAAATTTACCAAAATACGGAATTTCGACTTAATTTATGCAAAAACTACATGTGCTAGAGCAACCTTACTTTTTCTTTTTTTTTTTCAAATGTTTCCCCCAACCCTTCTCCTACATCTCCAGCAATTTTGGGTGATTATACCATTTTCTGAGGCTTTGCAATCAGCTCACAAAGTCAGCCAAAGTCCGAAAATTTGAACCACTCCTCCGGTTCGTCTGCCCGAATCTTTATAAACCTGCTCTAGTGTTCAGATCCCTTGACCATCCGGACAGGTTTAGGCTGCGAACCCCACCTTATACCTCCCCCTAACCCTGTACCTTTTGTGGCTTTTCCTGCGGTCACTCGGGGTACGAGGGGGGCCTCGTCCTGCTGTCCCCCATGGCTGGATCCGCGGGAGGGCTCCCGTGCGCGAGTCCCCTCTCCCTATTTTTTTAGTGTGTCTGCTTTGTGTTTTTCCTGATTTCCCTTCCCCTCCTACATTGGTTCTTACCTTTGCCCTTCCTATATAACCAAGCCAGCCCTTGCAAACTCAAGTGCTGTAGGATTTACATTTTTTTGAAGAGTAGATTTGTTTTTGTTGAATCTTTGTGGAACTGACTTTCTGGGGTATTTGACCCTGCTTGCCTTAATCGAACTATTCCTTCTTTGCCTCCGCCCGCCTGGCCTTCGACCACCCGCCCTGGTTTTTTTATCTTCGCTATTCTTCTTGCCTCCGCCTGCCTTGAACCCCTTGCTGGATACCGACTATCTATCTGCCTGCCCGCCTGCCTTCGACCACCCCCCGCCCTGTTTTAATCGACCTTTATTCTTCTTTGCCCCTGCCGCCTGCTCACCCCTTGCCTGGATACCGACTATTCTATCTGCCTGCCCGCAGTCTCGATCCCCACCCCCGCTTTTGGTCTACTGACCACTCTTAGTCCTGTACTTACTTGGACTTTCCAGTCTCACGGACTTACCTCAGTAGTGTCACCCCCAGATCTCATACCTCAGTAGTGTGACCCCCCAGATCTCATGCCACAGTAGTACAACCCTGACATTTTCTGGGTTAGTAACTAACCCTGAGACTACCTGCAGCCCAAATGTCATCTTTTCATAGGCATATTCCAGCTGTCACACAGTGCTTTTCTCTTATCAGCTTGTACTTGTACTTATGCCTACTCTGACTTTCACCCCCAGATCTCCAACACCCTTAGAAGTCCAATCTTTTAATTATTAATTAACATTCCCAGTGTCACACCCCTAACTGCAACCTTTCATAGTTATTCATGTGTCCTGCAGTTATCCAAGTGACATAAATTGTATACATGTAACATTTAGCTGCGGCCGCCCAGACACGGAGAGCCTCCAAGTTGTTAGTACGCATATGAGCTGTGTAACAATAATGCCGGTACGCAGAGCTAGGTTTTGGCCCTTCTGAGTACCAGAGTACCACTTATGTGCACCCCTGTGTATAATACACCTCATTTATTGAAAGGTTAATGAATGAACGGTAAGGACACATCGAGATGATGTAATAAATTCTCCAATCAATCGGTAATTACAAGTAACATAAATATACATGAATACTAATGTGATATCAATAGTGATCAATAATCCATATGAAGGTCAGTTGTTCTCCGAGGGGCCAGCGGATGCCATCACCATCAATTAGGGAAGTCAGAGATTTTCTGCTTCTATGAACTGTTCTCAAACCACAACACTTATATCCCCCCCCCCCACCTTACATAGGGGGTTATTGATCCTGCGATAACATTATTAATTGTGGTCATGTGACTAGCATGCGACACATACATTAAACAGACACATTACTCACCTGTCAGCAGTTACTGGAAGACTGCTACACAAAAAAACATTTTTCAGACTATAAGAGAAACTTTTTTACCCCCAAAATCAGGGGGGAAAAGTGCCTGCGTCTTATGGTACGAATGCACGACCCCATGGTCACTCTGCCGCGGGTGGTCACGCCTTGGCTTCCCACGCGCTCTCCCAGCAAGGAGGTTAGCCACGGAGCTAACAGGTGAGAGATGCCGGCCAGTGTCCGGATCTCCCATCTGAATTGCATTATTGCTTATGCCAGCAGAGCCCAGAGCCCTGCTGGTATAAGAAAGGAAGAGAGGGATAGATGAACTGCCATCTATACCTTCCTCTGTGTCTGTGGAAACTGCAATCACTCTGCAGCTTCCAAGGACATAGGCACAGCCAGACAGGGAGAGGAGAAGGGAACTACAGCCACCCCCCTCCGCCAGATTATTGAGAAGGTGACATGATGTTAGGTCTCGAACCTGTGACCAACAGCATTCTGGACAGAAGCCTTGCCCACTAGGCTGTCTGCCCTCCTGGACTTTCCTTGTAACTCTTTCATCTCCCTTGCTCCAGCCTTGCCTAGCTAATTGCCCTGATCACCTGCACCTGCCACTTCCTCTATTTATATCCAGCATCCTGCACCAGGTCCTTGCTGATTATTGTACCTTTGGACTCTGATCTAGCTGCATCTCCTGAATCCTCTCTGCTGTTTCTACTGAACTCCTGCTGCCGACCCTGAACCGCCTACCGACCATTCTTTTGCCTTCTCCTTTCATCTGAACGTCTACCGCTGCCGACCGGGACTGTCCGACTACTCTGCTTGCCGCCCGCCTCGACTCCCTGCTTGCTTTATCACGACTACGCCTACTGCGGCCCTTGCCACTGGACTCCACTCCTCCAGCCTGGTGTCCGTCTACTCAGGTGAGCCTATAGGACACTTACACATGATGAGAGTGTACTGCTGCTAGTGACATCTACTGGCTGAATATTGCATTGATTTTATTAATTTCATTATCAATTGATGTGAAAACGTATATCATATACCAATCCCGCTATTCTGTCAGCTGTATCCATCTATCCCCTTATCACCCATCACAAAGTCCCGCAGATGTGACGCTGCTGACGTCACAATTACGCGGGACTGGGCAGGCATCATTTACTTCAGCCACAAGGGCACCTAGGAGAGATATCCCAAATACCCTTGTATGGCTGTATGATGTATCATCGAGGAGCTATGTCAGACAGTGGGAGGGGTGGTCCCTTAAAAATGGCCCCTCCTGCTGTCATAAAAAGTTTTCCGGCTGCAGGGTCCGCTTTAACGTCAAAGTTTCTACCTGGTCTGGGATGACCTAAGCAGTAGAGTGTGAAGTGACTTGTGTTGAATAGTGTTGAGCCAGAATATTCAAATTTCCTATAGATTTGTCAAATATCTGACATTCCAGAATTCGCAATATTTCGCGAATGTGCGCTGGGATATTATCAATGGTGGATATTCCTCATATTATGCTTCAACATTGTTTACCTTAAAAACATAAACCAAGGTTTTATGTACAAATTAGATGATCATTCAGGGTGATCGTGGAATTGGTGATTGATCGGATCGGGAATGGATAGAACACCACCATGGAAATCCGATTTGTGGTCGAAAATGGCCGATTCCACAAAATCCATCGATCGGAAAGGCTGCTGCATAGGGAGCTATTAGTCCAACAATGTACTTCCATTGCCAAACGATCGACCAAAAAAAAACAACATGTCGGTTCAATGTCCGATCCGATTTTTAATCGATTCCAATTTTTGGTTGATCGTTCAGGGTGGGCAGAACTCGATTGATCAACGTGAACTCGCATGACATCGAATTAAAAACCGACCAGTGTATGGGGGCCTTAAGGAAAATCAAGATGTGTAGGGGGGGCTTTAAAAGTTCCCAGGCGAGGTCCTGTCAGCAGGGGATTGGCGGACAGGTGAGTTCCTATGCAATTACAGTAAGGTTTTGGGGAGCTGCTGGAGGAAGAGATCGTGGCACATGATGTGACTCCTGCTCCCTCTGCTGGTGGAAGAGATTATGGCACATGATTTGGCTCTTGCTCCCTCTGCTGGTGGAAGATACCATGGCACGTGATGTGGCTCCTGCTCCC
>CM070041.1:64617527-64633038 GCA_036250615.1 Ptychadena robeensis | reverse complement strand
TCCACTGACCACCAACGTAAGGGTCATTCTTCTTCCACTGACCAACATAAGGGTCATTCCTCTTCCACTGACCACCAACATAAGGGTCATTCTTCTTCCACTGACCACCAACATAAGGGTCATTCTTCTTCCACTGACCACGAACGAAAGGGTCACACTGACCAACATAAGGGTGATTCTTCTTCCCCTGACCAACATAAGGGTCATTCTTCTTCTAATGCCAGCAACATAAGGGTCATTCCTTTCCCACTGAGCAACTGAGATGGTTGTTATAGGTTGGCATCCACCTTTACACCTATTTCAACTTTTTGACTGCAGTGATGTGCCCGCATTCTCCACCAGTTGTAGAGTTCGGGAGAAAGAGATCACCAGCGCAGCCGTGTCATAAACAAAATTTCAGGTTTATTTTCACCCAAAAACACAATTCAACAGTACATGAATTGGTGCTTTTGTATGCAGTATACCAAACAACCATCCATTTGTTTTAGTTCTTGCAGCTCACCAAATATTAAAACATATTACAGATATTGAAGTTATCAAATTTTTCCTCATGAAACCAATTTCCTCTACGGATACTTCCTTGGCAAACCCCAACATTCTTATAAATCCAGACGTTTTCATGTATCAAGCAATACTTGACTCTAAAATCAGGGAGGATGATCCTCATTCCATTGATGGCATCTGAGATGGTTTTTATAGTTTGGCGTCCTCCTTCACACCTTTTTCAAACCAGTTGTCCTCCATGTCCACCTCTATCCTAACGATTTGCCATCCCTTTACACGTTCAAATGTGACAATGAAAGGATTATCACCTATGTCTTCATGACGCCAAGGATGGAAGTATGTTACTGTAATACAGTGGCTCCACAATTTTCAGATCCGCTATTCTGTTCGTTGACAGTCAAAATCTGCCTTGTTATATCCCATAGATCAGGGTGCCTGTGACACCTCTAAAAAAAGCCATACACCGGTTAACTTTTGCATGATTAATTCTATCCTCTTGTGCGATTTAAATATTAATTGTCATACATATAATATCGACAGTCTAACATAAATCGATCGCACCACCACACATTTTTTATCGATTTTAAACCGATCCATTCCTTTGCATTCACACGTACGTCTGTTTAGCAGTGTCGTTAATGCTCTCCAGGCGCCCCCCTGTGGCTGGAAGTGGTTAATACAGCGCATGCTCCATAGTCAGATACTTGTACGCTCAACAAAAATACCAACACTGATCAATCGACTTTCTGTTTAATTTTGATCACTTTGGTTAGATCGTACCAGGAATCGATTCCCGTTGAATCGACTTAAAAAAAACGCTTTTTAAGTCAATCGAACAGAAATATCGAACTGTGTATATTTAGGATATAAATGTTGGGGTACATGGCTTAAGCCCCCCATACACCTACAGATAACTCCATACAACTCTCTAGTAGTGATGGCCGAACATTGGGAACATCCGATTGCGAACAGGCGGATCAGACTTTTAAAAAAGTCCACCGTACACCTGTTTGCGGGAAATCTGAATTGAAAAAACTGGAAGTAACATCAGTGGGCTCTCTAGTTAAAAAAAATCTTTCTCCAGCCCGACTTCCTGCACCTGAATAATAAACTTCTTTTAGCTGTCGAACGGGTGGGTCGAACACCTGTACTGTTTACCGGCAGCCAAACTGTCCACCTTGTTCGGCCATCACTACTCTCTAGTACAGTGGCCTCCTTGATAGACTACATTGTGATTGGAAGGTTTAGAAAGGTTCTCATATCACAAGCGAATGTATACTCAAAATCTAAAAAAGAAATATGTCAAATTAAAGTTTGACTTAACTCTGAGCTGGTATGATGGGGACATAGTGCTCCACAATCCCCAAAATTATACTTTTATGCTGTTGCCTCGAATCGTATGAGAGATGTCATCTTTATCTGCCAGGCTTCCGGTGGTTAACTCAGGGTGCAATATCGCAAGTGGCCACTGGGGGTGTAGTGACCCCAGAAACAGTCACATAACTGTAATATATGCACTGTAATATATGCTTATTATTTGCTGTATATTGCTGTACATTGTGTGTGTATCCCTGTAAAGGGTTACACCTGTTGTTGACAAGGTGCTGGAAGCATGAGTCAGAGCTGGGTGTGTACTACATGTCTTCCCTCCAAAATGTATCGAATGTTCTTCTGCCCAGTTACAGGCCTTAAGCCAGCCCCTGTAAGAACAAGGACAGAGGCGCACAACCTAGTACAACAAATGGTTAAATAATGTGGAATAGGATAAGATAAAACAAATTGAAACAAAACAACAGACAAGATACTCACATTGAGAGAGGTTTACAAGGGTGGATCTCTCAGGACCATGTGTTTTCAAGGAGGACCTTACTTCCTGGTTGGGGATGAGATCGCTTCCTGCTTACAGATACTAGGGAGCTCAATAGGAACAATAGGACGCGTTCCGAGCAGATGCTCTTTTTCAACCATATGAGCCACACTCCTCCATTTTGAGAGCTGCACACCTACACACAACTTAAACACCCATCCCTCTTACTGACTCCATTTTACTCTGTGATCCTTGCTTAGGCCCCATACACCAACTGAGGGCCTTTCTGGCCACTGCTATCACTATAGCTGTGTAATCACTGCTGAAGGTTGTGCCCAACTACCCATTATCTTTCTTAGCTTAAGCCAGCCCCTGTCTGAAGTCATAAATAGGAAGCCCTCAGAATTTTCAAGGCTTCTTCTGTTGATTCTCCCTGGAGTACCACAGCCTCAGCATTGGACCCAGCAAGAGTGACCCCCCTGCACCCAGCCTAAGGATTCCAGCACTTTGGCGGCAGCACAGTAACTATCTTCCCTCTGTAAATATTCCTCAATAAAACTGTAAATAGACCCCTATCTACGTGTGTGGACCTTGGCTTATTCGGGTACAGAAGGTGATCGGTGGCCGGACAAGAGGACATTCCCCTTAAAGAACCTGGTGCCGTGAGTAGTTTCACATACAGCACTCGCACGACACTACAGGGGCATTTATAATGGTTTTCTATTGGAAAATACCTTCCATTCAGTTTAATATAGAGCCGAGATTAGAGATTTACCTGTGAGATGATCGAAGTTTTTTTCGGATATTCAACGATTTTGAGTTAATTGCAAAGCCCCCTCACCAAACTTGTTGGAGATGTAGAGAAGGGTTGGGGGAACATTTTAAAGAAAAAAGTATGTCTCTAACACAAATAGTTTTTGCACAAATTAGGTTCAAAGTCAAGTCAAAATGTCGAAAATTCGGAAATTCGACTTTAATTTTGAACTTAATTTATTCAAAAACTATTTGTGTTAGAGACATACTTTATTCTGTCAAATGTCCCCACAACCCTTCTCTATACCTCCAGCAAGTTCGGTGATAATACCATGTTCAGGGGCTTTGCAATCAGCTCTGAAAGTTAGAAAGTTAAAAAAAGTCGAGCATCCCTACTGTCTATCTCTGCACTGACTTACGGCTATGTCGCGGCCCAAAACTGGCAGAGAGGAGATGCTGCGAGGGATTACTCCTATAGGTAAGGTTTTTTTTATGCATTCCTCCCTATTATGGGCACTTCTTCATGAAATGATGAATTTATGGTGGTAGGTCCACATCAACTGAAAGAAAACTGAATATCACCGATGAGTAGTCAATAAAACACAAAGGCTTGTTGGTTATCACTACTTCCTTTTGTTAATGATAATCTTCCATGCTTGACACAATATAAGATTTTCTGCAAACATCTTGCATTTATGTAGCAGGATCTTTATTTTCCAGGATCTGCTACGTCTTGTGTTTGTGTTGTACAGCAAAAGAAAAAATCAAAAAATTGTTGTGTGGGATGACAGTGCGGGCAGCACGCTCCCAGCACAGATCCGCATCGTAACTTAGAACAGCGGACAATCTGTTCCCTTGAAAACAAGAGTTTCTAAGTTTGCGTCCGAGTTTATCAAACGTTGTCCTCAGAGAAACCCACTTATATATTTATTAAAGAAGATTAACTTTGCATGGCGCTGTCATCTCCGCTAAATAAGATGTATTATGGTCTATTTACCAAGATGCCTCTTACATCAAGGAGCCTGTCTGCGCAGAGTTACTTTCAAACTTTCTGCGTTCGCTCAGTGGAATTGGTTTTAGCGTCCTGTAATGAAGACCCGGCCTGACAAATGTTTGCAGAGGACCTTCTGCGTCGTCCTGTGTAATAAACATCTTGATAGTTGCTGATATGTATGTGCAGGGGTGCACATCACTTTCATAGTGAGCTCCTCAGGTGAGTACCAGGAGATGGTGTGTAGTACTCACCCCATATGTAGGGTGGTCTTCCTCACTGTCTCTCTCACTGTCCTCTGCGTCAGCCTCCTGCATGGTAGACTCTGCTGCAGATGTATCTCCCTGTTCCTGATTGATCCTCCGATTAGCTGTCTCCATCCACAGGTCACCAGCTGGCTTTGGGTCACATGTAACTCTTACAGTACAACACTGTTTGAACCCCCAGATCTCATACCTCAGTAGTACAACCCTGAAATTTTCTGGCTTAGTGACTAACTCCTGAGACTACCAGCAGTCCAAATGTCACCCTTT
The DNA here is from genome assembly GCA_036250615.1 of Ptychadena robeensis. Lineage (NCBI taxonomy): Eukaryota > Metazoa > Chordata > Amphibia > Anura > Ptychadenidae > Ptychadena > Ptychadena robeensis. The sequence continues at coordinate 64,628,450 of CM070041.1, read as the reverse complement.
CATAGTCATATTCCAACTGTCACACGGTGCTTTTCTCTTGTCAGATTTTACCCTTACATATGCCTACTCTGACTTTCCTCCCCCAGATCTCCAACACCCTTAAGGATGGAATACATGGCTCGATTTTTGAGCCAACAGAGAGAGCTTGGCAGTAGCGTGATGAGGTCATCACGCTACTGCCCGGCTTCCCCGATATCGGGAGCCAGCTGTGAGCCAGTGTATACTTTGAATAAGGAACCGCGGTTCCCTATTCAAAGTATAGACCAGGGCTACTCAAATATAAATTTGAAAGGTCCACTTACCAAATTTCCATTCAGTCTGAGGTCCGGCAAAGGGACGGTCAAATTTCAAACTCCAACTCCAAAACTCCAAAAGAATGCAATCGCCAAACTTTCGAACTATGCATGTTTATACCCCTCTTTGCCTGCTGATAGGCGGAGAGCGGCACGTGATGTGCCAATCCACCCACCTGTTGCAGGCGTACAGGCCTGCAGCATCACAGTCAATGACTATGGAGGGGAGGAATGAGCCAGGGGCAAGCAGCAGCCGCCGGTCCACATGTTACCCTGTTTGGGTCCGGATCCGGACTGGAGTCCGCCTATTGAGTACCCTGGACTATTGAATAAGGTATGCCAACATGTTGGTAACCTGTTCAGCCGAGCGAGATCTATTGATCTCGCTCAGAAAACAGTACACACGGGATGATTTTTTTCTAGATTTCTGCACAGCTCGGTGTCGTGAGTGCGCACGCCGCTCGGCTGTGCAAAAATCAGGAAAAAAACGACCCGTCTATTCTTACCTTTAGAAGTCTAATCTTTTTTTGGGGGGATTATAAATTTACATTCCCAGTGACACCCCCCTAACTGCAACCTTTCATAGTTATTCATGTTTCCCTGCAGTCATCCAAGTGACATAAATTGTATACATGTAACATTTAGCTGCGGCCGCCCAGACACGGAGCGCCTCCAAGTTGTCAGTACCCATATGAGCTGTGTAACAATAATGCCGGTACGCAGAGCTAGTTTCTGGCCCCTTTTGAGTACCAGAGTACCACTTATGTGCACCCTGGCTATACAGAGTACCACTTATGTGCACCCTGGCTATACAGAGTACCACTTATGTGCACCCCTGTCTATATCCCCCTGTCTGCAATGCTTCTCAATGCCGTAACAGGAGCGTTTTCTTCCTTGGAGGGGATCTGGACTAGGACTACACACCTGTACATTGTATTCTTGTGTAGTTGTTATATGAAAAAAGGTTACAACCACCTCCTCACCCCTTTTCATAATAAAAGCCAACCTACCACCTCAAATGTCACTCCGTAGCAGCCAGGGGGGCAGGGGTGTTGCTCTCCCAGGACAGTGATCTGACTAGGATTAACCCTGTTACTCCCCAAAACTAAGGCTACCTGTTGTTAGGGTAGGAAAATATCTCAGAACTGGGAGGATAAGTAATTTTTTCTATACTTGTAAGTCCCTAACTCGAACAACCAATGAATGCAATTACTACATGTATGTTTCCTTTCGTATTATTCTAGGGTTGACTATAATTTCACCTGCCACTCTAGTGTATTTCCTGCAGCAAACTGACTCAGTGATCCTGGAACAACTTCACTGACAGACTGATTATTACTCCAGTGGTACAAAGATTGGAAAAATATGCAAATCCATTGTGTAAATGAAACCTAAACAGACAGCTACACAACGATGAATGAATGCTGCCGGTGCGAGGCCTTCCAAGGTAAAATGGCGGACACGCTCCATCCAATAGGAAATCAGATGTATTTCTAAAGCTGTTCAGACATTCTGATTTCTCTCCAAAAGGAGCAGAATTTTTTGTTTTGGAAATAAAAATATTCTCATTATGATTTTCGACTGAATGTATATCGTCCTCTGCAATTTGCTGCGATGGAAACCCGGGTTCAGTAATAAAAGATAATAACATGTTTAATGGAGACATATTTGCAGGGATTGTGCGCCACTAAAAAGCTATGATATTGCTATTTTAGCTGCCTTCCTTAATATGCAAATTATTGGTGGTACTTCATAATTCTCAGAGTCGGCTGCCTTGTCGTTACGTGATACAGTGATTATAGGAAAGGCAACCGTTATTACAGTGTAAAGGGGTAATGGGTAGAGATTTCAAAAATTCGACCATTTCGACGATTTTGACTTAATTGCAAAGCCCCCGAACATGGTATCAACACCAAACTTGCTGGAGATGTACGGAAGGGTTGGGGGTATACTCCAAAAAAGAAAGTATGTCTCTAACACAAATAGTTTTTGCACAAATGAAGTTCAAAATCAAGTAAAAATTTCGAAAATCGGAATTTCGACTTTATTTTGTAACTTAATTTATGCGAAAACTCCATGTGCTAGAGCAAAACTTATTTTTTTCAAATGTTTTCACGACCCTTCTCTACATCTCCAGCAAGTTTGGTGATGATACCATGTTCAGTGGCTCTGCAATCAGCTCACAAAATTAGCAAGTCGAAGAATTTGACCATCTCTAGTAATGGGTCGCCATTGTTGTCAGGTCTAGGATTCAAAAGTTTGATTTACGGAATATGGTGCGGAGAGACCAAACGTCTAGATGTTCAGAGTAAAGTGTTCCTATACTGACCAATAACATGAGCTTAAATATTCGAATTGCAAATATATTTGATGAATATCTGCTATTCGAGAATTTGCAAATTTTGTGAATATGCAGCTCGATATTCGCAATGTCGAATATTCGTGATATTATGCATTGGGAAGCTTATGGCCATGCATTGCGATTTTATATTAATACCACTTGTGACCATTCATTTTAAAGGTAATCGCAATTATAATTGCAAATAGTGTTGAGCTAGAATATTCGATTTTCGAATATTTAGCTAGAATATCGCCATTTTGGCGAATATTCACGAATATGTAATCGTATATCCGACGCAATCGCGATTTTTTGCGATCCCATTCATTGCAATGGATCGCGAATATATAATCGCAATGCGATTTTTTTTAAACTGAAAAAAAACGGATATTCTCCCAGTCGAATATCCGAGCTCCATTGACTTGCATGCATTGCACATATTTGATCGCAATTGCGATTTATAGATAGAGATGCTCGAATTTTTCGACTTGCTAACTTTCAGAGCTAATTGCAAAGCCCCTGAACATGGTATCATCACCAAACTTGCTGGAGATATAGAGAAGGATTGGGGGAACATTTGACAGAAAAAAAGTATGTCTCTAACACAAATAGTTTTTAAATAAATTTCACATTTAAAAAAGTTCAAATTTAAAGTCGAATTTCCGAATTTTCGACATTTTGACTTGACTTTGAACTTAATTTGTGCAAAAACTATTTGTGTTAGAGACATACTTTTTTCTTTCAAATGTTCCCCCAACCCTTCTCTACATCTCCAGCAAGTGGTGATAATACCATGTTCAGGGGCTTTGCAATTAACTCGAAATCGTTGAATATCTGAAAAAAAACTTTGATCATCTCTATAGATCACAATTCATGTCCACAAGTGCGGATATTCGAGATTACGGAATCGAATATTATGGCGGATATTCGCGAAATTACGCAAATTTGAATATTGCCTAGTCGCTCATTACTAATTGCAAATATATTTTTGCAATCCATGGCCATGCACTCGAATTGTGAATATTGAATTGAATATTAATAGAATTATTCCTGAAATATCACAAATCGGAATATTGCCCATACCACTTTTCACTAGAGATGGTGGAATTTTTCGATTTTCTGACTTTGTGAGCTGATTGCAAAGCCCCTGAACATGGTATCATCCCCACAATTGCTGGAGATGTAGAGAAGGGGTGTGGAAACATTTGAAAAAAATAATTTGCTCTAGCACATGTAGTTTTGACATAAATTAAGTTCAAAGTAAAAGAACCTAATTTGTGCAAAAACTTTTTGTGTTTTGGAGTATACCCCCAACCCTTCTCTACATCTACAGCAAGTTAAGTGATGATACCATGTTCATGGGCTTTGTAATTAGCTCGAAATCCTCGAAATGGTAGAATTCTGTTTTTTTAATTTGACCATCTCTACAGGTGGGGTGCCCACAAAGAGCGCCATAGGTTTGCCATCGCTGGTCTTGGCCTACAGTGTTTCTAGATTTCAAAATTTAGCAAGTAATGCAGACCATGTGTGTATAGGTAATATCTTGTAGTGTTGAGCTCGAATATTAGATTTTCAAATATTTCGCTTGAATATCACTATTTCGCTATTTTCCGAATATTCGCAAATATATCATCGGATATCCGACGCGATCGCGATTTTTCGCGATTTTCGTGCATTTTTATAATCGCAATTTTATAATCGCGATCCATTGTAATGAATGGGATCGCGATTATATAATCGCAATGCGATTTTTTAAAACGGAAATGATGGATATTCTCCCAGTCGAATATCCGAGCTCCATTGACTTGCATGCATTGCGCATATGTGATCGCATTGCGCTTTCTCGGATAATCGCAATTTCGGATTCCGCCATTCTCCATTGACTTGCATGCATTGCGCATATGTGATCGCAATTGTGATTTTTAGATCGCAATTCATGTCGTAAGTGCGGATATTCGAGATTACGAATATGGAATCGAATATTATGGCTGATATTCGCGAAATTACGCCAATTCGAATATTGCCTAGTCGCTCATCACTAATATCTTGTACTATAATCACTGTTGTTGATGGACTTGTATCTTTAAGCTTTGCTAATATCTAAAAATTGTTTGTTGACAAGAAAACGTTGTGGTGTTGTAGTGTTATGCAACCGCAGGCAGCCAGGGATACTGCCCCCTTTAGGATTCCAGACCATGATCCCCCTTGGCTTTAGGAGTATATAAGAGAGGGCTCCACCCCCAGGAAGTTGCTCTGTGAGGTCAATGACAATGGATGCCTACTATTCAGTATGACTTGATAGTCACAATGTAGACTTGGTGACATTTTACAACATCTTCAAGACTGTAGTAAGTCTAGTTGCTTTGACTTAATTGTGCAGATACTGCTATAGATGGGTGGTAATGTTGGCAAGGAATGGGTTACCCTGTATCCTTAGTGTGTTTTATTAGTATATATGACTATTGAATAAATGTTACTGTGTACTGTAAACACTGTGTTTTGTCGCATACAGAGTTAATTGTATGTGCTTTGTCCCAGGGAAGGGGGTTGTGTGCTGCTGGAGATGGCCGAATTTCTTGACTAGCTAACTTTGTAAGATGATTGCAAAGCCCCTGAACATGGTATCATCACCAACATTGCTGGGGATGTAGAGAAGGGTTGTGGGAACATTGGGGGAAACAAAGTTTTGCTCTAGCACATGTAGTTTTTGCATAAATTAAGTCAAAGTTGAAATTTTAAACTGCATTTATGCAAAAACTATATGTGTGCCATACTTTTTTGCAGTAGTATACTCCCAACCCTTCTCTACATCTCCAGCAAGTTTGGTGATGATGCTATGCTCAGGGGCTTTGCAATTAACTCAAAATAATCAAAATGGTCGATTTCTTTAAAAGAAATTTGACCATCTCTATTGAGCCAGAAGTTATAAATATTACAGTAAGGGAAATCTCCAGAGAGTTACTTTGCAGGGATCAGTGAGAGAGGACCCTGTTCTGTGGGAGGCAGACAGACTTGTCTGTCTGGCAAAGAACGACAAGCAGTATGTGAGTGTGCCAGACCCTTTTCACAAAGGCTAGGGTGGAGGGTAACCTTAACAGAAGAGACTGGACAAGTAACACACCACCTTGACTGGGCACAGGCTTAAGAGATTGTCTATCCTCAAGTTTCTACCCTACTTCTGGAAACAGGAGTAGCAAAAGCCTGTAAAAAAATACCAATCAAGCCCCCGTTATTTGTTCATCTACAAGTCTATGGGATTATGTGTGTCCTGGGAGCGGCGCACCTCTGGATCTGCAGAGGCACTTGTGTTTCGCACCACAGGTACACTCACCCCCTCCTTAGGACTTCCTCTGTGGTTTCCTTTACACTTGGGGTATCATTCCTCTTGTCTTGGCTTGCCTTCACTTTCCTGCTTTAAAGAAGGGGTTTGGTTTGCTGTTGATTCTGCTGTTTTGTTGGTATGTTGGGATGCCGCATCCACAGCTAATCCCACATGTTGCTACTGGTGTTGTGATGAATTAGGAGATTCTGGCTGATGGCTAGTGATGGACGAACATCAGCTGCGAACATGCGAATGGCGAACCTCCATTGACTTTAATGGAGGGTGAACTTCTTACAACTTTAGGTCATATTTTTTACCAAAATACCAATAAAAGTCAAAAGGGTGCGACCCCCTGGACAGTGTCATGCCAGACACATACTGGACAGTATCTTTTGCAGCGCATCACATTTAGTCAGATATCTCTGCTATGCATAATACAGCATACCCCACCCCCAGAGAAGGGGGTGGCTCAGTAATGATGAACTACATGTAACAGAATACCTTAGCTATAGCTACAGATCACTGGATGGAGTGTAATAGCAAAGTTGATCAGCCATCCCTCAATCAGCAGCGGCTCTCCCTATCTATCTAGTACTGCAGACACAGGATAAATGTAAAAATGACAGCTGGTGGGCTTCTTTAATAAGGGGGGGTGTCCTCCAGGAGCAAAAGAAGTGTTATTGGCTGTACTGTACCAACTGACTAATGGGTGAGGGGTCAGACTTTGTCTCCATGTTAAGGTGTAGGGGGCGGGTCGAACACCCATAATGTCCGCCAGCATTTCAAACTGCGAACATGCTATGTTTGCTTCGAACTGTCCGCCGGGCGAACTTTTCGGCCATCACTACTGGCGGCGTATTCTGCCTTGTGGGCACATGATGCCTGGGTGATTGTGAATCTTGTGGCAGGTAGAATGGGTGCCGGGTAGTCACGCAGACTCTCCACTCCATGCCAGCAGACTACCCAGGGTCTCCAGGTGGTGCTTAAGCTCAGGCGCTGCTACTATGCTCCGTAGCTCCCCCTCACATGCTCACCATCACATCTGGCCCATCCCCCTCATATTTATTACTTAAAAACACATTCTACAGCCTATGACCGGATCACTTTAAGTTTAAAGTGATGTCTTCATTCTGTTCCAATCCCTTTACATTTATCTATTTTTTTAAAAGCCTGTGTAACTTTTAAGATGACATCAACCTAATAAAACATTATCATATTGAACAATGTCATCTGCATAGGAACACAATAACACTAATCATTTTAAAAGTAGGTGAGATACATAAATACGGCCAGCGCAGAGGCATCAAATCAGCATATCACCGAGCAAATGGCTCAGAATATCGGCAGAAAGGTTGGCCCGCTGCCCTAATGCACCTTAATGATGTTATAGATGGAAGAAAGCCCATGAAATATCACCAACTACAAAAAAAAGAGAAGAGAAAACAAATGAACTTATTAATGTTTCAGTAATAAACCTAATTCTTGTAATTAAAATGAATTTGTCATTTATTCGATTTTGATGAAGTATCACGCCATGATTAAAAAGTCTGTGTCAGGAGCAGGGGCAGAAGGGGGCGACCAGATAGGCAACACACACTGACATCCAAACAGAGGTATGGTGGTGTCGAAACAGATTTAATGTGGACTCACACTACAGCAACAAAAACTGGTGCAAAAGGTCCAGGGTTCAGGCTCAGACAGGGATTGTAATGGAAACAGGAAATTAAACTAAATGCTCAGCAAGCGCATCTGAATGAAGCACACCTATATAGCCCTACAACGAGGCAGGTGTGCTCCACGCAGCCCACGCTTGCTGGGAGCCACTTACTGGTGACTGTGGGACCAACCCATGGATGGGCAATCACAGTGCCACCAGCAGGCGGTGACCGGTACAGCCAGGGTCCTCACAGTCCACTAATGTTCTTTGTCCCTTCTTTTGTCCTTCATGCTGTCTGACATGTGTGTCTTATATCTTGTTATTTTGTTCATCTAGTTCAGGAGTGTCCAAACTTTTTGAAAAGAGGGACAGGTTTGGTGAGGTGTAAATGTGTGTGTGTGGGGGTGGGGGGGGGGAAACTCACCATTGGGCAGATCTCTTTCCTCACACGTACGTGGGATCATTAAGGTGGCCATACATAGTCAATTTGATTCCAGAACGATCGAATGTGCACAACACTCGATCATTCGGGAATAAAATTTAAAATCGACCCATGTACGGGTGAGGAAATAGATCTGCCCAATGGTATAGTTTGGGAATCGAACACTGCCCACCTTGATTAATTGAAAAATATCGAGCTCCAACAAAATATCGATTGAACAGGGAACCTGCATGTCTGTATTTCTCTCTCCAATCACCATTACTTTGAATGGGGACCGAGGGTCCTGATCATGGGCTGTATACTCTGTCATTTATTCTGTCCTCTTTTCATTCACTTTTTTCCATCAAAGGTAACAAATCAACGTTTGACAGGTAGAAATGGTCTACTAGGACGGTCCATTGGGACCATTCATTTACAGAGCCCTCTGCAGCTGTTATTGGATGTTGATGTAATAGAGAAGGTAACTATAGATCCCAAAGTAACTCAGGATCCAGAGAAGGGGGATGACCAAAGAGGCAGCACACAGTGACAACCAGGTGGGGATATGGTGAAGAAGCGGCTTTGTTGTGCACTTACAATAAACAGCAATAAACCAAATAGGTGAAAAATTCAGATTCAGATGTTCGGATGTCCAGGGTTCAGAGTCAGAGTGGAGATGCTCAGCAAGCATGTGTGGGTGAGGCACACCTATAAAGCCTATAGGCTAATGAGACAGGTGACCTTCACCCAGCCCACGCTTGCAAGGAGCCACCTGCTGGTGACAATGGAAACAACCCAGGGAAGGGCAAGCACAGTGCCACCAGCAGGTGGTACCCAGTAAAGCCTGGGTCCTCACAGTCCTTCTTCCAATCTTTATCCAAAGTATCGGCCAGGGATTCCCCACGTGTTTGGCCACCTTTATTGTACACCATTAGCCATTTACTGGCATAACACTAATAAATATTGCCCCTAGGCATGCTGACACTTATAGTTCTACCAGCTGCCCAGCCACATTCCAAAAGTTCTAATCATTCCCCTAACTATGGCATATAAAGAAACATAAAGTGAGAAGATTCTCCAGAACTGCTCACCTTAATGCTGCATCCTGATAGTAGGGATAATCTGAAGATGAAGCAGACATGCACCACACATGGCTGCAGGCAGAGATCTATATACAATTTGGATTGTACATACGGACATCACTTCCTGTATCAGGGACATGCACTCACTCTGCGGTGATGTTCAGATTGTGGGGAGCCACGCAGGCATCTAAAAAAAATCTTCCACTGGCCAGATCTTTTATAGATCTCTGCGCGCCTAATCCGGCCAGCGGAAGAATATTCATACTTCTTCTCTTCTTTATTACCATATTAAAGATCATTTGACCACGAACAGATGTACGTCGGAGTTTTCATTCACTGTTAAAGAATACCTAAATTAAAAAACAGAAAAATTATGGAGAAGTGCTTCAAATTGTCTGTGGCAGTCTCCATATATTGCCTGTAAATGCCAGTTTTCTAGGGGTTAATGAAAGGCACTAACAGATTTGGCCACTAGAGGGTGTCAGCTAATTGTTTTTAATAGGGAAATGTATCTCCATAGTCGACTTTTTTCGACTTGCTAACTTTGTGAGCTGATTGCAAAGCCCCTGAACATGGTATCATCACCAAAATTGCTGGAGATGTAGAGAAGGGTTGTGAAAACATTGGAGAAAAAAAGTATTGCTCTAGCACATGGAGTTTTTGCATAAATTAAGTTCAAAATCAAAGTCTAAATTCCGATTTTCGAAATTTTGACTTGACTCTGAGCTTAATTTGTGAAAAAACTATTTGCGTTAGAGACTTTCTTTCTTTTTGTAGAATACCCCCCAACCCTTCTCTACATCTCCAGCAAGTTTGGTGATGATACCATGTTCAGGGGCTTTGCAATTAACTCAAAATCGTCCAAATGGTCAAATTTTTGTAAAAGAATTTGACCATCTCTAATCTCCAAAGGCTTGTAAAGAAGAGGTGATGACTGATTTGTACTTTCCAACAATAAGTATAGGAAGCTGTGACAGCCGCTGTGTTTTATGAAGAGAGGGGAGGAGCCACAAGGGATGTTCAAGATTATATCATAACAGGTAAGTATCTTTTATCTTTCTTGTCTTTCTTGTCTGACAGATTGTCTGTATAATAGGTTGTTTGCCATCGAGGGACATAAAGTTCACCTGCTGAGTTTATGTGTTCTATAATTTAAATCTATTAGGAACACAGACTTGGTCTTTAAGTGGATGCATATTATAATTAATTAATTATATATATATATATGAACTGATAAAACAGTGGCACAGTCCTAAAAAAACTATACTTACCTGCTGTTTCCTGGCATCATATGAGAGATTTCATCTTTATCTGCTGGCTTCCAGGTGGTTAATGTAGTGCAATACCATGAGTGGCCACTGGGGGAGCCATGTAATGGTTTTCTAAGGGGAAAATCATCTATGTGGATTTCAATGCAGAGCCTAGATCAAGTACTTTTCCAGCTGTCACTGCTCTCAGAGATGTCACCTCTTCCGCTCTGCCACGGTGCTGCGCCATCAGAGAGAGGGAGGAGCTGTGAGGGTAACAGGTAAGTTTTGGAGGTTTTTTTGGCACATTCTGCCCTTTTATTTCATACAAAGAAGAAAGGTGGGTGGGTGATAGGCCCGTTTTAATAGCACTTGCCCTACTTTTTTCCAGCTCTTATTTCTGGCATGCTACACTACATACAATACCGACTGAAGCCCCCCATACACCTTAAGATCGATCCATGCAATCTCTATTAGATCTACCAACAACTGCGTAGTATAGTTGCCTCCCTGATAGAATACACAGTGATTGGAAGGTATATATCACTGCTATGTAGTGCCGG
>CM070041.1:64607179-64617427 GCA_036250615.1 Ptychadena robeensis | reverse complement strand
CAAAATTTGATTGTACAGAAATTGTATGGAAAGATTGTAAGGTGTATGGGGGGCTTGAGGGACCACTTTAGCATTCTTTAAGCACTCATTATAGTGTCTTAAAGTCTACTTGAAACTTGATGAATCAGGCCCTGCATGCCTTTGCATTTATATCCGTGCCACCAACGCAATCCTACTTCACCACTCGGCCTGTTTACAAAGCAAAAACGCGTCTGGCATTTAAACGGCTTATTAAAATGTACAGCAAGAAAAATAACTGCCAATCGAAAGCCTTGGATCTTCTCCAACAGCCATCTGCTTTTGGATTAGGCATCATCTATTAAACATCCGGACTCGGATAATGCAAAGGTTAAAAGGAAATTTGGCAGCTTCCGTGTGTACAAACAGACTCTGCCACAGATTTGGGGACCATTTGTGTGTAACACAAGAAGATTTCCTTCGAATGGCCATTATTTTTTTTCCTCTCAATGATACACAAAGTATAATTTATTTGAGCAGATTTCGTTTTCGAAGACTGAATTTGTTTGTCTTACCAAATGCCGACTGTTGGCCGTAACCCACCAGCCGGAAATTGCATTTCAGAATAGATTTTGGGTAAGAAAACGAGTGACGGGCATTTCGTAATTCTCGGTAAAAGTAAATAATCGTCAAGTTTATTATTCTGAACAGAGAAGAATGATGGAAGAATAGAAAAACTATTTTAAATTCAATTACTTCGATCACATTTCTACTGGTTCCTGTTTGTCTGATATAAAATAGTTTAGATTGTCAAGTTTATGCCAAAGGAAACAATTTACTTGAAATTTGTGGCCTCCTTACGTACAATGAGGATATTAAAGCGGACCTACCACCAGGAATCTATGTTTTCATGAATGGCACTAGAAGTGCCAATAATAGGGAGGAACGCAGTGAAAAAACCCCAAAACGTACCTGTAATGAGCAATTTTAGTAATATAATCCGGCATTCCTGTTCACTTCCTGGTTAATGGGCTCAGCAAAACCCTTGGTGAAGAGACCAGAGTTGCCCATAGACACTGTAGAGAACCCGGTTGCCAATAGATGGTGGATAGACCACAGTTGCCCATAGTAGGTGGAGAGACCAGAATTTCCTATAGGTGGTGGAGAGACCACATACCCTCATAGGCAGTGAAGAGACCATGGGTGCCCATAGGCAGTGGAGAGACCACAGATGTCCATAGGTGGTAGAGAGACCCCAGTTACCCATAGGCACTGGAGAGACCAAAGTTGCCCATAGGCAGTGGAGAGACCATGGTAGATCATAAGTGGTGAAGAGATAACAGTTGCCCATAGGTTGTAGAGAGACCATAATTGCCCATTAAAGTTGAAGAGGTCACAGTTGGCCATAGGCAGTGGAGAGAACCCGGTTGCCAATAGGTGGTGGAGAAACCATAATTGCCCAGAGGCGATGGAGAGACCTTGGTTGCCCATTAGCGGTAGAGAGACTACGGTTGCCCATAGGAGGTGGAGAGACCACAGTTGCCCATAGACGGTGGAGAGAACACGGTTGCTCATAGGCAGAGGAGAGACAATGGTTTCCCATAGGCCGTGGAGAGACCACAGATGCCCATAGGTGATGAAGAGACCACAGTTGCCCATAGACAGTGGAGAGATCACAGTTGCTCATACACGGTGGAGAGACCACAGTTTGAAAATTTGTGGCCTCCTTACGTACAATGAGGATATTAAGGGCAGAAGAAGCAATGAATATAAAATATCGGTAGAGATGGTCGAATTTTTTTTCAAAAATTCGACCATTTCGCCGGTTTCGACTTAATTGCAAAGCCCCTGAGCATAGTATCATCACCAAACTTGCTGGAGATGTAGAGAAGGGTTGGGGGTATACTCCAAAAAAGAAAGTATGTCTCTAACACAAATAGTTTTTTCACAAATTAAGTTCAAAGTCAAGTAAAAAATTCGAAAATCGGAATTTCGACTTTAACTTTTAACTTAATTTATGCAAAAACTACATGTGCTAGAGCAAAACCTATTTTTTTCAAATGTTCCTCCAACCCTTCTCTACACCTCCAGCACGTTTGGTGATGATACCATTTTCAGGGGCTTTGCAATGAGCTCACAAAGTTTGCAAGTCGAAAAATTCGACCATCTCTAAATATCAGTGAAGCATCTCACTCATCCCAGTCAGAATACAATAAGTAAGGTTGCCAAGTATGCCTCTGAAATACTTGTTCGTGGAGAAGCACAGGATCAGTTCGATCAGCTGATTAAAATTATCTTCCCTGATTGGCTGGTCAGAATACTATGTTCATCTATAATTTCTTCTTTCTGTTTAGGCAAAGTGTATATAGTTGGTGGAGAGAACACGGTTGCCCAAAGGTGGTGGAGAGACCAGAATTGCCTAAAGGGGGAGGAGAGACCATGGATATTCATAGGTGGTAGCAGGGCCGCGCCGACACAGAGGCTGAAGAGGCTCCAGCCTCTGGGCGCTGGTCAGGTCTGGGCGCTGCTCAGGGGGTTAAACTTCTGATGGCTCCATCTCGTCCTGCACTTTCTTCTCAGTATTGCAGTTGATGAGATGGAGCAGTCCAGCTAAGCTCAGATCAGCTCTAAGCTGGCCGATGTCACCCCTCTCCCAGTCCAATTTGTATATGAATGTCTCACGGCGCAGGACATTCATATGCAAAGTGGGCTGGGAGAGGGGCGCACTTGGGCAGCTCAGCCTCTGCTGTTGGTGGACCTTGTCCCATCCCTGGGTGGTAGAGAGACCAGGGTTGCCCATAGGTGGTGGAGAGAACATGGTTGCCTATGTGTGGTGGAAAAACTATGGTTGCCAACAGGTGGTAGATAGACCACAGTGTCCCATAGGTGGGTGAGAGACCATGAATCCTCTATAGGCAGTGCCCATAGGTGGTGGAAAGAGCACATAGGCAGCGGAGAGACCGCAGTTTCCCATGGGCAGTGGAGAGACCATGGTTGCCCATTGGCGGTGGAGAGACCATGGTTTCCCATAGGCAGTGGAGAGACCACAGTTGGCGGAGAGACTTTGGTTGCCCAAGGGTGATAGTGAGAGGACGGTTGTCCATAGGAGGTGGAGAGACCACAGTTGCCCACTGGCAGTGGGGAGACCACAGTTCCCCATGGACTGTGGCTCCATTATGTTTGTGGCACAGATACCAATAGGTGGTGGAGAGACCATGGTTTCCCATAGGCAGTGGAGAGATCACAGTTGGCCATAAGTGGTGGAGAGACTAAAGTTGCCCAAGAGTGATGGAGAGACGATGGTTACCCATAGGAGGTGGAGAGACCACAGTTGCCCATTAGCAGTGGGAAGACCACAGTTCCCCATGGACTGTGGCTCAATTATGGTTGTTGCTCAATGAGTCAGCCCCAACACTAGGTGGCAGTATGAGAATAGAACACATGAACAGAAAATGTCACTTCAGCAACCCCAGATTTATCCAATAGGAGGCTCGTACCTATTAGCTTATTTAAATCCAGCTGGCGACTTTTTTTTGGCCAGGCAGTGTATTTGCATACACACCATGCAAATAAAGATGATTATATTCCCGGGCCCGGTAAGGTGAATGAGTGAGTGAAGGAGATGGTTTATTGCTGTATCCCTGGGGTGGAGGAGGTGCAGAGACCACAGATGCCCATAGGTGGTGGAGAGGACATGGTTGCCCAAGGGTGATGGAGAGACAACGGTTGCCCATAGGAGGTAGAGAGACCACGGTTGCCCATAGGCAGTAAAGAAACCACAGATGCCCATATGAGGTGGAAAGAACATTGTTGCCCAAGGGTGATGGGGAGACCACAGTTGCCCATAGGCAGAGGGGAGACCATGGTTGCCATAGTCAGTGGAGAGACCACAGATACCCATAGGTGGTGGAGAGACCATGGTTTCCCATAGGCAGTGGAGAGATCACAGTTGCTCATAGACAGTGGAAAGACTACAATTATCCATAGGTGGTGGAGAGACTATGGTTGCCCATAGGAGGTGGAGAGACCACAGTTGCCCATTGGTAGTGGGTAGACCACAGTTCCCCATGGACTGTGGCTCAATTATGGTTGTGGCTCAATGAGTCAACCACAACACTAGGTGGAAGTATGAGTGGAATAGAACACATGATGGAAATACACTACACGGCCCAAAAAATGTCACTGCAGCAACCCCAGATTTATCCAATAGGAGGCTCGTACCTATTAGCTTATTTAAATCCAGCTGGTGACTTTTTATTTGGCCAGGCAGTGTATTTGCATACACGCCATGCAAATATAGATGTGTTTCCAATACAACTGAGTATATGAAAATTGCAACTGTATCTAGTATATAGCAGCATATATTATATAAACACCTATAGAACATTGTAATGGAAGCCTATAATACCCATGGCTGGCGGGATCAAGCACTGCTTCCCTCTGATGGTATCTGTGATCTGCGAGAATTATATTGCCGGCCCGGTAAGGTGAATGAGTGAGTGAAGGAGATGGTTTATTGCTGTATCTCTGTGGAGGAGGAGGTGCAGAGACCACAGATGCCCATAGGAGGTGGAAAGAACATTGTTGCCCAAGGGTGATGGAGAGACCACAGTTGCCCATAGGCAGAGGAGAGACCACAGATACCCATAGGTGGTGGAGAGACCATGGTTTCCCATAGGCAGTGGAGAGATCACAGTTGCTCATAGACAGTGGAAAGTCCACAGTTATCCATAGGTGGTGGAGAGACGATGGTTGCCCATAGGAGGTGGAGAGACCACAGTTGCCCATTAGTAGTGGGTAGACCACAGTTCCCCATGGACTGTGGCTTAATAATGGTTGTGGCTCAATGAGTCAGCCACAACACTAGGTGGCAGTATGAGTGGAATAGAACACATGATGGAAATACACCACCCGGCCCAAAAAATTTCACTGCAGCAACCCCAGATTTATCCAATAGGAGGATTGTACCTGTTTGCTTATTTAAATCCAGCTGGCGACTTTTTTTATTTGGCCAGGCAGTGCATACACGATGTGTTTCCAATACAACTGGGTATATGGAAATTGCAACTGTATCTAGTATATAGCAGCATATATTATATATACACCTATAGAAAATTGTAATGGAAGCCTATAATAGCCATGGCTGGTGGGATCAAGCGCTGCTTCCCTCTGATGGTATCTGTGATCTGCGAGGATTATATTGCCGGCCCGGTAAGGTGAATGAGTGAGTGAAGGAGATGGTTTATTGCTGTATCCCTGGGGAGGAGGAGGTGGAGAGACCATGGTTGCCCATAGGCAGTGGAGAGACCACAGATGCCCATAGGTGGTGTAGAGAACATGGTTGCCCAAAGGTGATGGAGAGACCACAGTTGCCCATAGGCAGAGGAGAGACCATGGTTGCCCATAGTCTGTGGAAAGACCACAGATACCCATAGGTGGTGGAGAGACCATGGTTTCCCATAGGCAGTGGAGAGACCACAGTTGGCCATAGGTGGTAGAGAGACTATGGTTACCCAAGGGTGATAGAGAGACGATGGTTGCCCATAGGAGGTGTGGAGACCACAGTTGCCCATTTGCAGTAGGAAGACCACAGTTCCCCGTGGACTGTGGCTCAATCATGGTTGTGGCTCAATGAGTCAGCCACAACTCTAGGTGGCAGTATGAGTGGAATAGAACACATGATGGAAATACACTGCCCGGCCCAAAAAAATTTACTGCAGCAACTCCAGATTTATCCAATAGGAGGCTCGTACCTATTAGCTTATTGAAATCCAGCTGGTGACTTTTTTATTTGGCCAGGCAGTGCATACACGATGTATTTCCAATACAACTGGGTGTAAAGAAATTGCAACTGTAGTAATAGTAAATAGCAGCATATATTATATATACACCTATAGAAAATTGTAATGGAAGCCTATAATAGCCATGGCTGGCGGGATCAAGCTCTGCTTCCCTCTGATGGTATCTGTGATCTGCGAGGATGATATTGCCGGCCCGGTCAGGTGAATGAGTGAGTGAAGGAGATGGTTTATTGCTGTATCCCTGGGGAAGATAGGCTTTCATAGTCCTCATTCATCTTCCCAGCTCGGCAGGGAAATCTGCTTCTAGTGCACTGATACAGATTATTATGTAAATGCGCCATTGTGGTAATGAATTTGGATGCAATATGTACTCCACATCAGCCATTTGTAATCGTTCAAACAATGGAGCTGTTGGTCTACTCAGTGAAACATGCAATCTTTATTCTCTCTAATGTCCCGAGTGTTTTAAGCTTGATGTAGCCGGTGTTTAAATATTATCCCTCCTGTCCTACGTGTAGACTGCTGAGGTACCATTGTGCTGTAACTGACAATGAATAAAGAGCCATTTCTCGATATAGATCCTACATGATGATGATGACTTTCACTATTTTTATTAATATAACTGATCTTTATTAAAGCGGACCTACCACCTGTTTTTATGAATGATAATAGGGAGGAATGCAGTGAAAAACCCCAAAAGCTTACCTGTAATGAGCAATTTAAGAAGATAATTCGGCAGCTCTTCTCGCTTCCTGGTTCATTGTAGGCAGAAATAGGCAGCACGTCACAGGAAGCAGTGATCTGCTTTGAAAATTCCCATAGAAGATCACCCGTGATATTGCACCCCCAGTTTCATGTGTTGCCTTCAGCGAACCAGGAAGTGAGGTGAGCTGTGTGGTAATCTTGTTAAAATTGTCATTACAGGAACGTTTTTGAGTTTTTTTTACTGCATTCCTCCCTATTATTGGCACTTCTAGTGCCATTCATAAAAACATAGATTTCTGGTGGTAGGTCCACTTTAAGTGTTTCATAAAGCGGATGTGCACTCAAAATCTAGAGCTAGTATGATGGTGGTGTATCGCGACAAAAATATACTTATCTGCAGTTCCCTGGGAGATCTTTATCTGGGAGGTTTCTGGGTGTGATATAGCAAGTGGCCACTGGGGGTGCCATATATAGGAGAAATTGTCTATGTGTCAAAATCAAGTATTCCTCTGTGGTCACAGTATACTGCCAACATCCCAATATGAAAATATGAACCAAATCGTCTATGTGTGTTTCAATATGGATCAGGTTCTTTCCCAGCTGTCTCTGCTCTTGGAGATGTAGGCTCTTCCACTCTGACGTGTGTCATCAGAGAGAGAGAGAGGAGGGGCTGCAAGGGACATTCTTGTTTTACTCAGTACAGGTAATTTTTTTTCAGTATTCTGCCTGCATTCACACAAAGAAGAAAAACAGGTGATATGTGGCCATGTATGGAATTACCCATAAAACTCTATAACAGTGGTTCTCAACAGTTTTAGACACTGGAAGTGACGTCTCAAATTGTCACTTCCTGTATTTGGAAAGCAGAAGTGCCGGTGCTGAGTTTTACTTCCCCGTTCGAAATACTGGAAGGGACACTCTACAACGTCACTTCCAGCATGATCAGGTAAGTGTGATGTCCTCTCCCTCCTATTCTCCTACCCTGCAAATGATGTGAGGGGTGGGACGTTGGGAGGGATAGTCAGGAGGTGTTAAGGTAGCCATACACGGGTCGATTTTTCACTAGATTTTTGACCGATCGATCACTGTGCACATTCATAAAATCGATGGATTTTGTGGAATCAGCCATTTTGTAGATGTCCAAATCAGCGCTATCGATTTCTGATCCGATCAATCGCCAATTCCTGATCGCCTGGAATGATTGGATCGGGAATCGATTGGTGACAAATCGACCCATGTATGACTACCTTTACTCTCCCTCCTAACTTCCAAACCCACTGGGGGTGCTGCTTGTTAACAGAAGCTCTGATGTTTTCATAAACATGGCAACCCCTGTGAAATAATCGTTCGACCCCGAGGGGCCGCAACCCATAGGTTGAGAATCACTGCTCTATAACCTGTTTTTAGAGCCTAAATAATATAAATGATACATTCTAGTTATTTCAATATAACAGAGACATTTCCAACACATCCAGCACATCCAACAGCATCATGTCTCTGATGAAACCCACTGGACTTACATCTGTCATGTCATGTCTGAAACATGTCCCACTGGATTCAAAATTCATGCCAGGGAAAACATCTGATAGGATTCCCACCTACTCAGAAGTGAATCAAACTCAAATCACACCAATGCTGAAAGATCATGCAACAGCATTCATATCAATGTTGAAAAGTCTCTAAATGGATTCACACTTATCTTGCGTTATGTTGACATTTTTAGGAAGAATATGCAGAGATCTGCTCATAGTCTAGACTAAGGTTATCACTGGGTCTTCCAACAAGACAATGACCCAAAGCATCAAAATTAGTCCAATTAGTCCTTAGTTGCTCAAGGATACCAAAACTAAAGCTAGCCATACACGTGTCGGATTCCATGGCCAATTGATCACTCACCCGATCGATTCCGTCGATTCTGCCGGGAATCACAGGTGTGATCAATCGGCCAATTAAGAGTATCCATCGCTGCATACCACCTTGTCCAACGGATTCCGGGACGGATCCGTGTCCGATTGTCCACCTCACAAATGGCAACTCCCCCTGATCTGTGCAGAATCAATCTGATGGAACCAACATGTTGGTTCTCTGTGGGATCCGATTCTGGGCCCCTGAACGATCGGACCTGATCGATTGGACAAGGTGGGCTGCATGCGATTCCGGCACGATCGTTTGGCGTGCACGCGCCCGGAATCGATCGTGCCGGAATCCGGTGGGAATCCGACACGTGTATGGGGGCCTTAAGATCCTGGAGTGGCCCTGGACAGAACCCAGACCTCAATCCTATTGAGATTCTGTGGTGAAGGGTCAAAGAGAATGTTCATGCTGGAAAACCATGAAATGTGGAGCAGCAAGAACAATGTGTAATGGAAGAATTGGCCAAAATACCTCAGGAGACCTGTGCCAACCTAGTAAATAACTACTCTAAAGGAAGGCATACACGCCTCGATTCTCCTTTGATAGATGATGGACAAACTGCAGCGTGATGACAGCCCCTCAGAGGATCGACTGGCATCCTTTTCCGTCCCCATCCAAAATAATGGGATCGGCCGGGAATCTATTACCACGTTGGATCACAGTACAATCTGACATGTGGGAGATTCCTGGTATATCTTGCCAGGTGGGCACAGCCAACAGATGCTCAGCTGATTTGTGGGAACGCCCATGGCAGTTGATTGGCCGAAAAATCAATTTGCCTGTGTAGGGCTGCTTTTAAAGTGTCCCTACAGGGCCAAGGGGTTTTGTGCCTGCTACTTCTGCATTGTCTGCATCCAGCTCTGTCCATTAATTACTTTCCTTTGCCTAAGAGGGTTTAAGCGGACCTACCACCAGAAATCTATGTTTTCATGATTGGCACTAGAAGTGCCAATGACAGGGAGGAATGCAGTGAAAAAAAAAAAACTTCCCTGTAATGAGCAATAATCCCACAGCTCTCCTCACTTCCTGGTTTTGCTGCAAGGCAACACATGGAACTGGGGGTGCAATATCGCGGGTGGCCACTGGGGGCGTTCAGTGATCTTGTATGGGGATTTACAAAGAAGATAGTGAGAAAACAAAGCTCCCCGTGACGTTCTGCCTTGCTCTGCCTAAAGTGAAACAGGAAGTGAGAAGAGCTGTGGGATTATCTTCTTAAATTGCTCATTACAGGTAAGTTTTTTTTTTCACTGCATTCCTCCCTATTATTGGCACTTCTAGTGATATTCATGAAAACATAGATTTCTGGTGGTAGGTCCGCTTTAATGCAGTTTGAAATGTAAACAAAAATAAAAACAACAAATAAGCATTACTTACCTACATAGAGTCTTGATCCAGGAAAACCGATCCTTTTAGAGAAAAATCCCATACTTACCTTCCCCTCTTCTTCGCTCCAGTGCCGACATGCCTGGAGTGTCCTGTCCTCCAACATGTAAGATGGAGGAGCTAGACTCTTCTGGTCTCGCTTCATCCACCAATCCAGATCTCAATCTGGTGATGCTCCACCCCTACATCATCACTGGATTCAGATCTGGCTGGCTGCTGGACACAAGGGAATTAGGGAGAAGTGACGTCAGAAATTAAGTCTACCTTCCCAAATCCCCTTGAGGCCGCACATCACAGAAGGGGCAACCGAATTTCGACAGATTTCACCAGGTTAGTATTTTTTTTACCTCTAATCTGCCCTATGATTGGCACCCCCAGTGTGGATAATAGGAAGCACATATTAGGGTGGCAGATCCACTTTATGTGTCCAGTAGTGATGGCCGAACATCGGCCAGGACTGTCCGCGAACGGGCGGGTCGGACTTCTA
>CM070041.1:64450793-64464558 GCA_036250615.1 Ptychadena robeensis | reverse complement strand
GATCGGATAGGTGATCGAGCGGCCATGGAATCCGACTGTGTATGGCTGGCTTTAGACACACTGTGGCTTTAGGACAGGTTAGTAAAAACTTGGAAGACGCACCATGCGCCTGATTTTGTGGGGTCTAGAGTAAAAAAAACTTTATTTAATTTGGCAATTCAGGAACAAAGGAATGAAAAGCCAACATGTTTTGGGGGGAAACCAGCATAAGGGCTTCACACAGACACCTTGTAAGTCCGAGTAGAAAGTTATTATTTGACTTTGTATTGAAGATCTTTTCTATTGCATTCAAACACATTGGACACCCTCTTCAAAACAACTGGCATTTTGATATTTGCATAACACCTCCCACTAAAAGTCAGCCCACTGCTTGATGTAGGTAATGCATCCTGCCAGCCCCACCTTTCTGCATCTTACATTGAGAACCACAAATACCAATGGTTGTGTCTTCTGAACAAAAACTAAAGTAACACAATAAAACAGAAAAGACCTTATTAAAAAGTTTAATTACAATTTGATGAGGGGGGAGGGGTTCAAAAATATAGACCGTTTAATTTCAGCAATAAGCAATGCTTGATTTCACTTTCATCAGTTTTTCATTGTCATTGGGATAAAACTTTGGGATTGCGTTGATCAATAGTCTCTGAGTAATTCCTTGTTGGTAAATAAAGCTTAATCCTTCTCTGAAGACTTCTGAAAGGCAATGCAGATCAGGTCCTTGAAGGGCGAGTCGAGAAATATTCTACCTCTGCTGCTGTTTTTTAATGAGGTCATACCTGAACGGGGTGTATAGAGGCTCTTCACCCATGATTTCGTTTTTGTATTACAATTAAATGGGAGATGCATGGGTGGGGGTGGTCTAAAATCGGGACCTTGATAAGCAGCCAATTGAATTTTCTAATTGTAATGTAGCAAGAAAACAGCGCTTGAATGATTTTTTCTAAAACTATGCTGGCGCAATGTATTTAAGAAAACATGGCTGTGCATTAACTTAAATTCATGGGTGGCAAAACCTTGAAAAAGGTTCAAATCAATTTTTTCAATCTGTTCCACATTGGGAAGATTTTACTCCAGTTTGGGACCCAGAGGCGGAAGAATAAAGTTGGTAATAGACGGTAAGATTTACCGTTGATTACCGATCCGATTTCGGCACTAGGAGCGGGCATAACCATGGATCACATGCCCATAGATCACAAGCCATGGCTAGCATGGGGATCAAATAGTTAAGTTAGATCACATTTAGAGGAAGGAGGTCCTGATCCCTCTATAAAGATCTTTAGTTAGATCGCATTTAGAGGAAGGGGGTCCTGGTACCTCTATATAGATCTTTTGTTAGATCACATTTAGAGGAAGGAGATCCTGATTACCCAATATAGATCTTTAGTTAGATCACATTTAGAGGAAGGAGGTCCTGATTCCTCTATATAGATCTTTAGATAGATCACATTTATAGGAAGGAGGTCCTGATTCCTCTATTTAGATCTTTAGTTTGATCACATTTAGAGGACGGAGGTCCTGATCCTTCTATATAGATCTTTAGATAGATCACATTTAGAGGAAGGAGATCCTGATCCCTCTATATATATCTTTAGTAAGATCTCATTAAGAGGAAGGAGCTCCTGATCCCTCTTTGTAGATCTTTAGTTAGATCACATTTAGAGGAAGGAGGTCCTGATTCCTCTATATAGATCTTAAGTTAGATCACATTTACAGGAAGGAGGTCCTGATTCCTCTATATAGATCTTTAGTTAGATCACAATTAGAGCAAGGAGATCCTGATCCCTCTATATATATCTTTAGTAAGATCTAATTTAGAGGATGGAGATCCTAATTCCCCTATATAGATCTTTAGTTAGATCACATTAGAAGAAGGAGGTCCTGATCCCTCTATATAGATCATTAGTTAGATCACATTTATAGGAAGAAGATCCTGATCCCTCTATATAGATCTTTAGTTAGATCACATTTAGAGAAAGGAGGTCCTGATTCCTCTATATAGATCTTTAGTTAGATCACATTTAGTGGAAGGAGGTCCTGATCTCTCTATATAGATCTTTAGTTAGATCAGATTAGAGGAAGGAGGTCCTGATTCCTCTATTAGACGTTTATACCATATTGGATCCTCATTTAATAAACATATTCCAGAAAGTCCAGAGATGGATAAAAATATGGTGTGAAGGATAAACATATCAGAATCCACTTTAATTACAATGCTGTTCCTGTGTTTACATCTCACGACAATGATTTGCTGAATGGGGGTTGTCAGTGATTTCTGAGAAACTTACAATTGTGAGAATTTTTTTGATGTCGACCCAGTGAATCTCCAAATGGAGAATCACGCGTGCAACTCATTGTACCATTTAAAAGCTGGTAATTTAAATCAAATTTTGACTGAGTTATAATGAGGCTTAATGGCGAAGGGACCAGACTTCATTTAAATCTGACCTTATCGCGGGAGCAAAATCAATTCAGAAGAAGGAGATTAAATAGCAAAAATATGATTGGGGCTCACCTATAAAAGAAAAGCAAAGTCACCAAATCATATTATATAACTCTTAATGTGTTGATTATTTACATTCTGTTGCCTTGAAAAGTACTGAACTGTGGAGGAAAAGAAGCCCCTAGACACAGTACTTATCCGTCAGGATCCTGACAGGGGGGACCAGACAGGCAACACACCACTGACATCAGACAGAGGTATGTGAACAAAAGGGGTTTAATAAGGCACAAGACAGGGAAACAAAACGGGCAAATAGTCCAGAGTTCAAAGAAGAGAAAAATTGAGAGAAAATGTCAGCAGTGGGTCTGAATGAAGCACACCTATAGCCCTAAGGCTAACGAGGCAGGTGTGTCACCCAGCCCACGCTTGCAGGGAGCCACATGTTGGTGACTGGGAACCAAAGGGGAGGGCAAGGACAGGGCCACCAGCAGGCCGACCGGTACATCGGGGTCCTCACATTCTTTATGTGTCCTAATCCGGGCAAACTGATGCCCAAACATAAAAAAACTGATGCTTACCTTCTCTTTTGCTCCTGTGCCGCCTACTTCCAGGTCAGTCTCCAGAATCCAAGATAAAGTCCTTCCAGTCTTGCTTTCTACCAACCGGATATACACTCACTTAGCGTCTAGCAGGCTGGAGGGGTGGCTAGTAAGATCAGTGCCCTGGGCCCCCCCTTTGATGTCCACCCCCCAAAGAGTCTTACCACATTTGGGTAGATGGCGCCGTTAGTGAGACTCCATTACCCCCCAAGGATATTCCACTCCGGGGAAGAGAGCACTGGTGCAGGGGGAGGTTGGGTTTGGGAGCCTCCTCTACTCATCTATCAGGCGTCCGCGCTTTTTGGGGGTTGGGTAAACATCTGGGCATTGGAAATTTTGCCTCCCCCGGCATGATGCCATCCATGGGTTGCCCATGCCTAAAACCGCCACTAGCGTGCAGCCACATGAAAGGAGGCTTGGGAAGGTAGACATCACTGTTGACTACATTTCCAAGTCTTCTTTCATCACAAGCCTGCCATGGCGTCACATCACTGGAGAGGAACCACATCCCCGGATCGGGGACACCTTCACCCTGGTAAGCTTATTTTGAACCCCTGATATGCCTTCTAGTGTCAATAATAGAAAGTACAGAGGGAGGTGATAGGTACACTCAAAATATTGTATTTCTTTTTAGCCCATCCATAGAATTTTTTTTCAATGTAATTTTTGTCTTTTTCTTCAAAATGGCCCAGTCAAAATTCAACTATGCAAAATTTAATCAGAAAAGTCAAAACTTCAATTTAAAATGTTGCATTGAAAATGTTTTGACCATCCCTACTCCCCCCTTTACATCCCTGGCATCATCGATGATGCCAGGGATGATGTGGGCCAGAAAACCGATATTGCTTCCATAACATGGAGGTCAATGGTGTGGCCCCCCCCCCCGCCTCTTTGCTGTCATTGATCATGCTGAATAGGTGGTGGGGGGCGGCACCATTGACCTCCATGTTATGGAAGTAATATCAGTCCTAGAAAAGATCAGCAAGTCCACCCATATTCACAATTGCTGTGAGCTTGAGGAGTTAGGTGATCCCCAAGCATAGCTCAGAGTAAGTTTGAAGGGTAAGCAAATTTATCACAAGCTATACTTTATACTTGAGGCAAACGCCCAGGAGGTGAATAGACTTGATATGTTATCCATTTTGATCCATGTTTTTTTGTCGGCATATAAAGGCAGATAGTCTGGTTAATTAAAGTGGATGTACACTAAAAAGCTAAAAAATATATGTGAAATTAAAGTTTGACTTACCTCTGAGCTGGTATGATGATGGTGTAGTGTTCCTACAATCCTAAAAAAATATACTTACCTGCTGTCCCCTGTAAGATTCCGTCTTTATCTGCCAGGCTTCTGGAGGTGCAATACAGAGAGTGCCCACTGGGGGTGTTTATAATTGTTTTCTATGGGAAAATAAGTTTAACTCATGTTATGTAGAGCTAAGATTAGAGATTTACCCAGCTATCTCTGTGGTGAGTTTTGGTGTAACTATCTAGGTTGAGGCTTGGGGCCCAGGTGCTGAAACAGTAATACAAGTGTAGCAGGATCAACAGTGGTAATCCAAGGGGGGGTAATCAGAAGCATAGTCAGTAACAAGTGTGGGTCTAAGGCCAACGTGTAGATAACAAATGGAGCAAGATGAAGAGGAGTTGTATAGTCAATAGCCAAGGGTCGGTACACGGATGGTTTATCAAGTCACAAGTAGAGGTGGTCAAATTTTTCGACTTGCTAACTTTGTGAGCTGATTGCAAAGCCTTTGAAATTGATATCATCACCAACCTTGTAGAGAAGGGTTTTGGGAACATTTGAAAAATTTTTTTTACTCTAGCGCATGTAGTTTTTGCATAAATTAAGTTCAAAGATAAAGTCGAAATTCAGATTTTCGAAATTTTTACTTGACTTTGAACTTAATTTAGGCAAAAACTTTTTGTGTTAGAGAAATACTTTTTTTGTAGTATGCTCCCAACCCTTCTCTACATCTCCAGCAAGTTTGGTGATGATACCATGTTCAGGGGCTTTGCAATTAATTTGAAGTTCGACCATCTCTAGTAGCACTGAGAAGAAAGAGCAAGATACTGGCAGGAAGCACAATAATCTGGCAATGAAGCAGAGCAAGGATGTGGCTTTTAAACGAAGTAGGAGCCAGGAGTTCCCAGTTCAAAAAGGAACTGGGAAACAATGTATCAAGTGTAAGAGATCTAAAGCCCCCCATACACCTTCAGATTCCTCCATACAATTTTCATCAGATCTACCAACAACTATGTAGTATAGTGAACTCCCTGATAAAATACATAGTTATTGGAAGGTATATATCACTTCTATGTAGTGCCAGGTCCTCCCTGATAGAGTACATAGTGATTGGAAGGTATATATCACTGCTATGTAGTGCTGAGTCCTCCCTGATAGAATACATAGTGATTGGAAGGTATATATCACTGCTATGTAGTGCCAGGTCCTCCCTGATAGAGTACATAGTGATTGGAAGGAGTAGAAAGGTCCTCCTATTACATGGTTTTGGTAGAAGAAAAGTTGGTTGTACAGAAATTGCATGGTAATTGTATGTGGTGCTTAAGTAAGTGTCAAAACAGTTGTGCAGGTGGCTCAGCAGACAGAACTGCAGCCAGACTGAAGCATCACTGGGTTCAAATCCTGACATTCGGGGCTGTGCGGGATCTTCTTAAATTATTCCTTACAGGTACGTTTTTTTTATGCATTCCTCTCTATTATCAACACTTCTAGTGCCATTCATGTAATGATAATATTAGGTAGGTCCTCTTTAAGCCTATATCAGGACCAGCATAGTGACAGACGGAAATTTATTTGGTTGCTATGGGTAACACATTCCTTTACATCCACTCTATATATGTCAGCTGATACATGGACATGGTCTAAGTGTTTGCAGCGGCAGGTCGGCGGGTATTCATTATCTGACCGCAATCAATGCAGCAGTTCGGAAAAGCCAGCTCGGAGCTGTCGGATAAAAAGAAGAATTTGACGAAAATCTGGGAGTACAGTCACTTATCTGGAGGAATGGACAGGCCATTAATCTTCTCGGTGGTATTCCCTGACAGTTTTGTACTAACTTACAGTATGTGATGGAAATATGGCCACACCGCTGAAACTCTGTGTATATATATTCACCGGCTTCTTACTCTCAGGATCCGAGGAAATTGCTGGATAGTGATGGCCGAACTGCCCGCAAGGCAGACAGTTCGGCCGTGAACAAGCATGTTCGCCCTCCTTCCCGCCGGCGGACAGTACGGGTGTTCGACCCGCCCTGTCCGCCGGCGTGAAGGAGCCCTCTATTCTTCCTCCGGTGGGATCATACGCAGCGAGATCCCGCCGCAGGAAGAATGTTTCCACTGAAGACCGGGTTCTCTACCGGCTCGCACACCCGGAGCCGGCTCGCACACCCGGATATGACGTCAGTGACGTCACATCCGGTAAGCACACCAGGAACTATGCGTTCCAGGTGCCGGATGTGACGTCACTGACGTCACATCCGGGTTTTCAGATTCTAATTCCCCGCCTAGCAGCGGGGAATTTGAATCTGTCCGCGAACGGGCGGACGGCGGACTTTTTTAAAAGTCCGCTCCGCCCGTCCGCGGACGAACATGGCCGAGGTTCGGCCATCACTATTGCTGGATAAGATCTGTTTCATATTATTGGAAATTCCCGATAACACTGCAAATTGTGATGAATCTATAAAAGGAGCCACACCCAATGAGGTGGGCGGGTGTTAGGCCCGGACACTGATTGAGTGTACCCTGCTCTTCTAATCAACTTTTCAACCAATTTTTTTCCAATCAATTATAACATATTTAATAAGTATCAGGTGATAGACGTGATGGTGAAGGACATGACAATAAGGTATGTAGCATGACCCGGAGGTAGCAGGTAACATATAGGCCTCTGTTAGTATAAGTAAAGGAGTCCACCCAGGAACTGGTGAGTTGCTTTACTTTAACCAACCAGAGTAGTTACTGTCATCTACCATTAGGACCGAACTGTTCGCCGGAGAACAGTTCGGCGGCGAACGAGCATGTTCGCCCATCCTCTCGCCGGCGGACAGTACGGGTGTTCGACCCGCCCCGTTCGCCGACGAGAAGAAGATCTAAATTCTTCCTCCGGCAGGATCAGAACCTGCGAGATCCTGCCGGAGGAAGAATCTTTTCACTACAAGACCGGGCATGCAGCCGGTCTTGTAGTGAAAAATCCGGCTTGGAGCAGGAAGTGACGTCAGTGACGTCACATCCTGCGCCCGTAACCAGGAACTATGCGTTCCAGGTTGCGGTCCAAGGACCGGATGTGACGTCACTGACGTCACATCCGGTTTTTCCAATCCGGTTTTTCCGATTCAAATTCCCCGCCTAGAGGCGGGGAATTTGAATGTGTCCGCGAACAGGGCGGACAGCGGACTTATTTAAAAGTCCGACCCGCCCGTTCGCGGACAGTAAATGGCGATGTTCGCCCATCTCTATCCACCATCTCTGATCCCAGAGGCAGAGTACAGTTCATAGGGAAAACAGATAC
Organism: Ptychadena robeensis; assembly: GCA_036250615.1. NCBI lineage: Eukaryota > Metazoa > Chordata > Amphibia > Anura > Ptychadenidae > Ptychadena > Ptychadena robeensis. The sequence goes on along the minus strand of CM070041.1, from coordinate 64,456,991 downwards.
AAACACATGGCTTCTGTTACACTACAGTGATGACACACGTACATACAAACTTACAGACATACATATATTTACACATACATGCATGAACCACATACATTCATTCATACAAACATGCATGTACATACAAACTTACAAACACACATACATTTACATGCATAGAGCACATACATTCATTCATACAAACAAACACACACATACATACAAACTTAAAGACATACATATATTTGCACACACATGTATGGATTACATACATTCATTCATACAAACACGCATGCGAGTACATACAAACATACATACATTTACATGCAAAACAGCAAATACATAGAGGCTGTGTATAAAATCATACATACATACACACACATATATATACATACATACATACTGTAGATACACACATACTTTCATACAGGATGTACATACATATAAACACACACACATTTTTCCGGCTGTACATACACACACACACACACACACGCACACACACATACATGTATAGAGGCTGTGTATAAAATCATACATACTTACACACACATATACATACATACATACATACTGTACGTACACACATACTTTCATACATACTGTACATACACACATACATTTATAGAGGCTGTGTATAAAATCATACATAAAGAATCAGAAATGAAACATTTGTGGGCTGTAAATATTGGGCGACAGCGGAGGGAAATATAATGAGGATGACTTGCTGGCGCCGGTGCATGTCCCTGAGAAGCGATGTTACTGACTTTCCGCCCGCTGATGGATTTGTGGGTGTTAGCAGGAAGACTTGGCAGCAGCAGCAGCGTCCAGTGTCATTCAGCTGTCAGTGCCCCCGGGGAGGAATGTTTCATCCTCAGGATTCTACAGCTGACACAAGGTCATCCCCGGGGATTACAGGCGGCCCGGCTCTCCACTCAGCAAAGGGAAGAAAATCTTTCTGGTGAAAGAGCCAAAGAGGAAAGTTGTGTCTGACAACCCCCGGCCTCGGCTTCTGTAAGTGTGAGAGCCGGGGGCAGCTGTGTGTAGATTATTCATGAGATCCTTATATACATCTGCACTTCCCTACACCTATAGCCTAGGTGCCCAATCGGCTGCCCGGCGGCCACATGCAGCCCTTTGGGCATTGTTTGGCGGCCCCCCTTGGTCCTCCACATGTGGCCCCCAAAACCTGGTAATGCATAGGGCATAGCAACTCACCTGTAAAGTGGTCACACGTTGACCCAGCTTTCCTAATCAACTCCGGTGCTCCTACATCAGTAAAATTGTCAGTGTTTTTAGGGGAAACCAGGTCAGGAGGGGGGGGGGTGCTATTGGGTTTTTACTGCCTGTCGGGATCTGGTCCACCGCCTGCTGAGATATGTCGATGGGGGGAGGATCTAGATTGATGTCATGTGATGCCGAGGGCCGCACTTGTAGCCCCCCATATCTACTCAGTTGCCCACCCGTGACCTATAGGATCTAGGATAATGCAGAATCTATGATAAATCTGTCATATACAATCTAAGTGTTACATTTAAATATATATATACAACCAAATACAGGAGCTTGGGCAAAGGTCCCCACACTACTGAACTGCCCCTGTTCCTGACATCATCTGCTGATGACACGATTGAACTGTGTGGGTATGCGCAGTAGGGTGGTAAAAATGTCCCACGCTACTGCGCATGCCCAACAGGTTACTTGAGGGCATGTTAATTTACAATTGGGAACCCAGTCAGGGCTGAGCAAGTGATGAGGCTCAGCACTGGCTGTGAGGAGCTGTACTCCATCAAGAGCCAGAGGGGCATCACATCAAGAAGAAGCGTAGAATGGATTACAGCTGGAGACATTGTTTGTTAGTATAAAGTCTTTTGCTTAATTTATGTATGTACTGCTTAATTTTTTTGATGATATTTATTTATTTTTTCATGCCTTCAAGAATGGTTATTTCGTCCGGAGACCTCTATACTCATTCTACCCATTCCATAGATTGGGGGATTGCGGGATACATTTGATAATAAGTCTGCTCCTCCGAATGACCAACAGGGGGAGCTCTTCGAGGGGGAGCTGATATTGACAGGGGACCCATCCAAAACAGTGGACATGAACCTACGGTGGCTGCTGCGTCCAAGCCCCCCCCCCCCCCCCCGGTTTCCATGCTCCCCCTCTAGCATACAATGTCATGCGGGACAGGTCGCATCAATCTCAGTATGGATGGTGCAACATAGATGGGGGAGCTGATAATGATGGTTGCAGCCAAAGACCATGACCTCCAGAGATATGGACCCCCATCGTACCATCCAAACCAAAGTTCATGCGACCTGTCCCACATGACATTGTGTGCTACAGGGGGAGCAGATCTCGATCACAGCAGCCGCGTAGGTGACAGATTTGCGGACACTGCTTTTCATCGGTCCGGGGAAGCACATCTCGATGGAGAATTAAGGGGGGGAGCATGGACACAGTAGACGCTGTAGGTGACGGTGTTCACGGCCACTGCTTTTCAAGGGTCCCGGGGAGCACATCTCGATGGAGACCGAGGGGCATGGACACAGCAGCCGCTGTAGGTGACAGGTTCACGGCCACTGCTTTAGATGGAACCCCGGTCAATATCAGCTCCCACCTCGCCTATCTTATCTCATGAGATGTGCTTGGTCATTCTGTGCTACAGGGGGAGAAAATCTTGAAGGGGGAGCAGACTTCGACACTGGCCTTCTGTGATGTCACTTCCGGCATGATCAGGTAAGTGTAATGTCTCCTCTCTCCTATTTTCCCACCCCGCTTATGTTAATGATGTGCAGGGTGGGGAGTTAGGAGGGAGAGGAAAGCCATAGGTTAGGATGGAGGGGGCATTGCTCTTACTCAACTTCCATCACCACTGTGAAATGTTTGTTCAATCCCCAAGGGGGTCTCTAGAGCAATAATGTTCCCACAACCCTTTTCTACCTCTCTAACAATCTGGTGCTGATACCATGTTCAGGGACTTTGCAATGAACCCACTTAAGTTTCTGGGCCTTAAGAACAAGAAAAAAATAAATTTTCACGCCAGGAAAACCACCATAAGGGCAATCGTGATTCCTACCCTCCCTCCACCTCCCTACACATTGGCAGCATCATTGAGATGCCGGCTACATGCGCGGTGTAGGTATTCTTCCGCCTGCCAGATCAGCCACGCAAAAAAAGATCTGGTTGGTGAAAGAATATCCACACCGCCGGCATCTGTCAAGATCTCTGCCCGGCTCTCCACTATCTGTGCATGCTCGACAGATGCAGTCATCTGCAATTAATTTGACAGACGCCAGCGGTGTGGGTACACTTTGCCAGCCGGATCTTTTTTCAATCGCTACATGGCTGATTCGCCCGGCGGAAGAATACCCACACCGCTGGCGTCTGTCGCAATCAGTAGACGTTGAAGGACACAGACGCACTGCTGGAGCTATCGGTTCACCGCTAACATGCGGCGTCTGACTTTTGCTAAAGTCCAATCCGGCTATTGGTGATTAGAGATTTCGCCGGTTTCGACTTAATTGCAAAGCCCCTGAACATGGTATCATCACCAAACTTGCTACAAAAAAAAAAGTATGTCTCTAACACAAACAGTTTTTTCACAAATTAAGTTCAAAGTCAAGTAAAAAATCGGAATTTCGACTTTAAATTTGAACTTAATTTATGCAAACACTACATGTGCTAGAGCAAAACTTTTTTTTTTCAAATGTTCCTCCAACCCTTCTCTACATCTCCAGTAAGTTTGGTGATGATACCATTTTTAGGGGCTTTGCAATAAGCTCACAAAGTTTGCAAGTCGAAAAATTCGACCATCTCTATTCGTGATTGGCCATCACCAGTGATCATCAGATTTTTGGAGCATCTCTAATTGTTAGCGTGTGGAGATGGTCGACTTTTTCGACTTGCTAAATTTATGAGCTGATTGCAAAGCCCCTGAAAATTATATCATCTCCAAAATTGCTGGAGATTCAGGGCCCCCATACACCTTTAGATTTCTCTGTCAGATTTCTGTTTTCTCCTTTTGATCTCCTTTTGTTTTACCAAAACCGTGTAATATGAGGAACTTTCTAACCATCATGTCTACCTGTGTTCAATCGCAGAGGACCCGGCACTACATAGTTGTTGGTAGATCTAAAGGATATCTGACAGAGAGATCTAAAGGTGTATGGCCAGCTATGGAGAAGGGTTAGGGGAACATTTAAAAAAAGTTTTGCTCTAGCACATGTAGTTTTTGCATAAATTAGGTTCAAAGTTAAAGTCAAAATTCCGATTTTCGAAATTTTGACTTGACTTTGAAGTTAATTTATGCCAAAACTATTTGTGTTAAGCCAGCCATACACAGTCGGATTCCATGGCCGCTCGATCACCCATCCGATCGATTCCGACGATTCTGCCGGGAATTGGAGGTGTGATCGATCGGCCAATTAAGAGAATCCGATCGCTGCATACCACCTTGTCCAAGGGATTCCGGGACGATTCCGTGTCCGATTCCATCTCCGACTCCACCTCACAAATGGCAACTCCCCCTGATGTGTGCAGAATCAATCTGATGGAACCAACATGTTGGTTCTCTGTCGGATCCGATTCTGAGCCCCTGATCAATCGGATGCGATCGATCGGACAAGGTGGGCTGCACACGATTCCGGCACGATCGATTCGCGTGCACGTGCCCGGAATCGATCGTGCCGGAATCCGGTCGGAATCCGACCCGTGTATGGGGGCCTTTAGAGACATACTTTTTTTCTGTAGTATACCCCCAACCCTTCTCTACATCTCCAGCAAGTTTGGTGATGATACCATGTTCAGGGGCTTTGCAATTAACTCGAAATCGTCGAAATGTTCAAATTTTTTAAAAAAAATTCAACCTTCATTATTATTGTGTTTGCCGTCCGGCCATGGGGATCTCTGGTGGTAGAAGAGTTAAGGCTGCCTCGGCGGCGTCCCTCTGATAAATGGAAATGTAAGCACTGCCCATACTCATCCGAGATATTTCCAGAAAGACATCGAATAAATCATTCTCCACCAAGAAATATATATTTTCATTTCCATTGCGCTCGGCTCTTCAGCAGCCCGAGAATTCTCCGGAAAACCGATGATTTATACGTGGGAAGAAGACTCAGGTAATTCTTTTATATAAATATACAAAGCAGATGATATGGATGTCAGAGCCTCAGGTGGATCCGCATGGAGGTTCACCTCTCAGGAAGCCATGAATGGAGAGCGCGCGGCGGTCAAGGTCCTGCCGGTGACGTCGCCTGTGAAGCATCCTTATGGTTTCGGTTGTAGCTCCTTTCGTTCATTGTCTTCCTTTGTTGGATTCTTCTTCTCTATTAAATAGAGAAGTTTTCACAGATAAAACACTATTTGTGTTAGAACCTCTTACTGGATATCATTGGATCATTGCTGCTGAGAATGAAGGAAAACGTTGACCCCCGCTCGTCATTTGTGGAACTGGCCACTAGAGATGGTCGAATTTGCTTTAACAAAAATTTGACCATTTCGATGATTTCGAGTTATTGCAAAGCCCCTGAGCATGGTATCATCACCAAACTTGCTGGAGATGTATAGAAGGGTTGGGGGTATACGACAAAAAAGAAAGTATGTCTCTAACACAAATAGTTTTTGCACAAATTAAGTTCAAAGTCAAGTAATAATTTTGAAAATTTGGAATTTCGACTTTGATTTTGAACTTAATTTATGCAAAAACTACATGTGCTAGAGCAAAATTATTTTTTTTAAATGTTCCCACAACCCTTCTCTACATCTCCAGCAATTTGGGTGATGATACCATGTTCAGGGGCTTTGCAATCAGCTCACAAAGTTAGCAAGTCGAAAAATTCCACCATCTCTACAGTGGCCACTTGTAGTCTCCATTAAAAGGCGTTATGAGAGGGTGACAACTAGAGATGGTAGAATTTTTCGACTTTGGCTTCGGCTAACTTTGGCTAACTTTGTGAGCTGATTGCAAAGCCCCTGAACATGGTATCATCGCCCAAATTGCTGGAGATGTAGAGAAGGGTTGTGGAAACATTTAAAAAAATAATTTTGCTCTAGCACATGGAGTTTTTGCATAAATTTCAAAAGTTCAAACTCAAAGTTGAAATTCCGATGTATCACCTGTCCCAGTATACATCACCTGTCCCAGTATGTATCACCTGTCCCAGTATACATAACCTGTCCCAGTATTTATCACCTGTCTCAGTATTTATCACC
>CM070041.1:64420129-64431034 GCA_036250615.1 Ptychadena robeensis | reverse complement strand
GGGGGGGGGGGTCTCATAAGAAACTGTCAGGGCCCACTCAGTGTCCACTCTTTCATCATGTGTTGCAGTCCTTGTATGCAGCCCATTTATCTATATTTAATTGAAATCATTGTATTTCTACAGTTAGTTGCCAACCTAAAGACACATGTGATGAGCTGAGGAAAGATAAAAACATTTATAAATGTTTGGCCCGAGTTTCGGAGCAGACTATGCTTTTCAAAATTGGACAATACCATTGAGATTTTCTCAAAAAGTAGAAAGTCTTTTACAAAAATAACTAAACAGTTTTTGTCATCTGGTAGGAACAGGTATAAATGTCAGCAACCTGGGGGTTTGCTTTAACCTTCTGCGTGTTTTGCCCATGGCAAGATTTTTTCCCTGAGGTCCCCCCCCCTTCACATCCCTGGCTTCATCAATAAAGCCAGAAATGTGAGGAGGAAAATGGACATTCCCTTCTTAACAAGGAGGTCAATGGCACACACCCCCCTACCTCTTCCGCAACATCCATAACATATTAGAGGCCTAGAACCTAGAAGGATTGGTGGGCATGCCAACACGAAGGGACGCTGCGGGCTCCCTCTGGTTGGTTGAGTAAGAGTGTAGCTCGGGGTACTGTATGTCAGTGGTTCCCAAACTTTCCTTGCAGGGCCCCCCTTTTCTATTTAGGAGAATTTTCAAGTCCCCCTCCCTATTCAAATGCAGATTAAGAACATGGGCCCACGCACGCCCCCGGAATACTTTTGCATCCCCCAGGGGGACCCACCCCCCAGTTTGGGAACCACTGCTGTATTTAAATGAACTTACCCCAAATTGTTCGGAGTTAAAGTACAATTTCAGCACAATTTCAGCACCTTGGACAGCGCCACACTAATATCACTGAGTACAGACTCTTCTGAAATTATGTTATTAACCCTCTAGGCGTTACAGGCTTTTTGCGCCATTTTTTATGGCACGAAAAGCCGTTTCTCCCCCAAACACTGTACTCTGCCGTGATTGCCGGCTCTTCGCCCAGCCCTCTACACACCACCGGTGTCAAATAGACGCTGGCGGTGTGTGGGAAGGAGAGCGGCGCCCCTGGAGGTCTATGGCGCTGCCCCCCCACGCCCCCTTTGGCGTCACAGATGACGCCGAAGACACGGGGCCGGAAAGGCTCTTCTACAGAGCCGCAGGCACACGGAGAGGCGCCGTTTGTGCCCGATCCCGGCACGGGCGCAGTTTGATCAGCGATCAAACTATGCCTGAACTGAATTCTGGCATAGCGCCCAGAAGGTTAAAAAAGTAAATCCCCCATACATGCTTAGATTTTTTGGCCAACCGAACCGCAGACAGACTGCTGTGCTCAGTGATCGGTTGGCTTAAAAATTGGGTGCCGATCTTAAGCTTAAAGAGCCTAAATCTGCAGCCAAATCAATCTAAGACATTACGGACATGTCCAAAATTCTTAGATGGGTCTGATACTTTAGACGGGGACACGGTGCCCCCTTTAAAGTATGGGTATCTCCTCAGCTCCAAAGGGATCTCAGATCCATCGGTGCTGAGGATTTAGCTGCCTGTGTGCTTCTGAGGGGGGAAGGGGGCGAGGGGAGGTGCTAGCAGCTACCTTCCATCTCCCTTCGTTCTAGGCTGACACACAGCACAGCCAGCATGCTGCTCCTTCCGTTTCCACTTCCTTAAAGAAGCTCTGTGGGGCTGGGGTGCGATGGTGATGGATGACAGTTGCAGCGGGCCTGCATGGAGGGATCTGAGTCGTGCCACAGCCGATGCCTGTTACAGCTGCTTGTCCAGCGCTGGTTTATGGCAGCCTGGGGGGATACTGCCTCCCTGCCCCCCTTTCCAGCCCTCCCCTACCATACTCTGCATATTTACTTCTTTCTGCTTCGTGCTCAAATACAACCAAAGGTCCTTATCACTTTAACACCATATATCAGCCAGTAGTTTCGGGTATCACCGGGTCTGGGATCATAGCGTGCTTTACGCTTATAAATATCCTACGCCAACTTGAGGTCTGCAACACGTCTTACACAATATATGCGATGCCATCTGGTCATGTCTAATACTGAGAGAATGATGTCTTCTATTTGTACCGTAATTGCTGCACTTTCCATTCAAACTTTAATATATGTTCAAAAAAAAAGAACCTGAATGAATTGTTTGCCAAAAAGCTAAGAACTTTAGGCGTTAGTCACGCTGTACTTTAGGGTTGAGTACAATATGAATATGGTCCAATATTTGTATATATTATATATTTAATAGTTTCATTTTGAAGCAAGGGGGTCAAGGGTTTATAATACTAAAATCTTCCAAAAAATCTATTCTACTCGGTAGGCTGGAGATCTTCAGTAAACTCTAAAGGCTGCCTAGGAAAAAGAGAAATGTAGCACCCCTCTAGTGAGAGTTAGTGCTAAGAGTGAAGGGTTAACTTGGTCATCTCTGGCAGGTGCAGGCTTGTCCAATTTCCCTCCAGAATTTTGATGGGATCAAAAGTGTATCAACCCTGATCCACCTGGAGATGACCTTTTGCCTGGTAAACAACATGACACCTGCTTGTTTACTCTGCAACATTTTGGAGGGAACTTACTCATCCCTCTGGAATGTTGGGTATCATTAGAGGTATTTAAAAAGGCTCAGCTCACTCAGGTCTAGGTCTCCAGTGACCACACAGGGATCCTCTCTGGGGCCCTGTGTGGTCTGTGTTCCTGTCCTGCATCTCCTGTGAGCCAAAGATACCCTCTGTGGCCTCTGTGTCTCCTAAGGTAGAAAGAGCTGAACCTCCACCTCAAGCCTGATGCACCACAAGGTCCAGGAAGCCTGATGCACCACAAGGTCAAGGAACTTTGGATGGCAGAGAAAAGGAGCTGAGCTGTGCCGGAGAAGTTGACTCTGAGGGAACCTGTCTGCCTAGAGTTCGAGAGCACCTGTCACCGGTTCAAGAAAGGGGATCTGCCTGTTGCTGAGCTGCCAGTCTTCGAAGGGGCCATACCACAGATCGCCTGGGCTGAAGGTGAGAACTGCTGAGAAGGTCAGACGTCAAGGTACAAGCGCCCAGCTCATCAGGCTAAAGAAAGAAAGAGGTACCTAAAGAGGTGTCCTGCTGTCAGTCCGGTCTGCTTTGGTCAGTGAAAACCTGCTCCCTCACCCTCTCTCCCTTAGAACTGTTGTCAAAGTTTAATAAAAGTTCCTCAAGCATCTACACTTTGACTCCTAAGAACTCTTATTTGCCACTGCCCAGACCCAAAATATAATTCATCAGCAGAACCTGAGGGTTTCATTGCTACAGATAGATACCCTCCAAATCTGGGACTTTAAAGTGGTCCCTCGGGTAAACAGTTTAAACAAAAATTGTAGTTAAAATTCATTAAACTTTATTAACACCACATAAAAAACAACAAACAATACAGACAGCATAAACATTTGCAATGGTTAAAGTTTCCCCATTCAGAAAGGTCTCAGTAAGGGTTAGGTTAGGTGTTAATACCCGGCCATTACTGGAATGCCAACATGTTTCGGCCACATTGCTAAAGCTTCTTCAGGGCAGAGGGGGAAAGGGGTCTATGGGGAACTGGATGAGCCATGGTCAGGAATAAGTACAATAAAAGAGAATTAGTGTAGTAATTAGAGATAGAACTAGATAAATAAGTTATACAGACGTGAGTATAAGATATTACTAACTTACCCGGGGTCCAAATTACCCGGGGAGGTCGCAATAGATGGCCGTTAGATAGATGGACGCAAGCAGCCATGTATCGAGCAGCTATGGTCAGGTGTATGGGCACTTTAACTTTTGCCCTAACGTCATCACAGATGGGCCGGTCATGCAGAGAATTGGCCGCGCACCCTTTGTGTGCCAGGAATTACTAAAAGTAATGCAATCGATTTAAAATTTACGGACATGCCGAATTTAGTTTTCAAGCATTTGCAGCTGATTTTCCAGCAGATTGACGTGTGCTCATGGTGGTCAATTGGCGGGGAAATCGGCTGCAAATCTAACCATCTATGGCCAGCTTTACACATAGCGAGTGGCTGTTTAGTGTTTCAGTGATCAGCCCTGTACAGGAATCATCAAATCACGGGTAACCTCAGCCCGTCTTTTTCATCTTCCTTCTTCTTCTAATTGTGAGCAGTAAATGTAGAAAAAGAAAGGGCTCAGCACTTCGATCTGCCAAGATAATCAGGTGAAAACCTCCTTCTAACATTTTTACAAGAAGACTTTTTAATAAATAAAGACGTTTCACAAAAAGCATCAATAAAGGGTAACTGTCCTTTCAATAAAGTGTGTCCTCCTCCCACCCGATGTCAAGGTTCCCAAGAGTATTACAGACCTCAGATGCAGACAATGAACTCCCCTCTATAGAGCATAGACACCTATGATCCAGACATGATAATGTCCCAGGCAAGAGAGCCAGCTAAGGCCTAGACCTTCATTGTTCTCCATGTCGGCTACTTGGACATACACACCTGCTTCATAGGCTGCTGTAGCCAAAGAACAAGTAAATGGTGCCTAGCCACTCCATAGCAAGCCTTCTCTTGTAAATAGGTTTTATATCCAACCCCTAGAACACAGATGGAATACATTCAACCATAACAGTGTCTATTGAAGGGGCGAATGAACGCTTTGACTCATGCACCACAATGGGTTCCTAAATTTGACCATGTGGCATTAATGGCCATAATAGGGAATAGGGAAGTATATCCAGGCATATGGTGGGAGCTAGATCAGGCAGAACATTACATTTCCCGAATCATACTTTAGGTATCATCCTTTTTTTTATATAAATAACATTTTGCACAATCACATTTTCAGTCAAGATGCTGAGACCTTGACAAGGTGTTTTGGCTCCTCTTCGCTGGTTCACTGCAATGAGCATAGATAATGGATAGAGGGAGCACTGTCACCATGGGGTGTGCCAACAATGTCCTGACATGATCACCCCTTTGTCATTCCAATGCCAACGGTATAGGGAATGAGCAAAAGGGAACCAGAGCGTCTTGTTACCAAAGGGAGGTTTAACCCCCCTAGCATTGAGATGAATCCAGCTCATCCAGAGTATGTTTACAAAACTCTGGCCGAGCTGGGATCGCTAAAACATACATGTGGTCCTGAAAGCGGTGGTGATTCTCTATCGGGCCGTACCCTCTAATGGTCTCTGGCAGCACCCTTCTGACGCCTAAGAGGCGGGGCTGAGACATAGACCTACATTAATCCTTATTAATGGAGTGGCATCAGTTTCCAAGTCCAGATGTGTAGAGAGTACTGTACGGGCTGAGCGCTAGGGAGGTTAAAACACTAAGCATGATAGATATGGCCGTTTGGCTACAGTTTGACCATATCTAGTCTATGGTGGCATTGTCTAGTCTATGGCGAACCAGCCAAGAGCACACTTCCTGTCTTAACATGGACACAACTACCAATGGGACACACCTACCAAGGGACCACCCTATCAATGGAGAAGCCATAAAAGCTGTTTATGTGGCAAGGCATACCGGGGTACTCAATAGGCGGACCCCAAATAGGGTCACATGTGGACTGGCAGCTGCAGCTCAGTCCTCCCCTCCTTGCTAGTGACAGCCGATGCTTTGAAGCAAAGGAGAGAAGCTGGAGTCTGTGTTGTAGCAGATACGTCCTCCCAGCCAATCAAAACGCAGGCAGGACACACCCACTCACACTGTAGCTCAGCTGTTAAAACTAGGCTAAATTAACCTGTATGACAGTGTAACTTTAAACATGTATAGCACAAAAACCATTCATAGTACAATCATGAAACTTTTAGGGTCAGTAATGCACCCCTGCTACTACTTACACCCCGAGTTTCAGCTAAAATCCAGCCATGAAATATAGCTTCCCCATGAGCATAAAGCACTACTCTGCTGCATACATGCTTTCACTTATCCTATTTTGAACTCATTAATCTTTGAACCCCTGCATGGTAGAACCTTGAAATTTTGGGGGTTACCAGTCAACCCCTGAGACTACATCCATGCAAATTTCAGGTCCCTGAGCACAATTCTTCCTACTAAAAAGCCCCCTATAATATATTGCTTGGATGGAGTCTCATTTTTAAGATTGCTAATGTTTTTCAGTTTCAGTCACTGGGATAACTTCAGGGAAACATTAATAGCTATGAGAGGTTGTTGGAGCATCTGGGGGTTGAAAGTCAGGGAGTAGGCATATGAAAAGCCCTAGCTACATGTCCACTTAAATCCCTGTGTTGAACACAGAGATTTTGTTGCAATGCTCAATGGCGATGAGATCTGGGGGTTCAAACATTACTGGGGGTACATTTGACCCAAAGCCAGCTGGTGACCTGTGAATGGAGACAGCTGATCGGAGGCTCAATTAGGAAAAGGGAGGTTCATTTGCAGCAGAATCTACCATTCAGGAGACTGATGCAGAGGACAGTGAGGGAGACCACCCTACATATGGGGTGAGTACCAGACACCATCTCCTGGTACTCATCTGGAGGAGCTCACTAAAAGTTCATGTGACATAGGCATGTCTCTGGAGTCTCAGCCAGGCCGGGGGGAAAGGGACAGTGCTTAGTTGTAGTGGTCCCCTGACACAGGAAGGTTAATGAAAAGCTTGAATTGGATATCAATAGTTTTCCTAAAGGAAAGCTTGTGAGCAGAGAAAATGGCCCATCCCAGGGTCCTCAGTCCTCCTACCCCTTTACCCTCCCTGAAACCCTTCAATACTTAAACTTGGTGAGGTGCCACTGGGCTAGTATTAATAGTAAATGTTTTGAGACGTGTCCCTGTATAGACGATAGGGAGGGAATATTTCGACTACGTCATGCTTCTGTCCGGCGGACCGGGTCAGCGCCGTGAAAACTGCAGATCCGCTGGCAGTGCACGGTAAAATTACAAACTCTGGACCTCAGACTGAATGGAAATTTGGTAAGTGGACCTTTCAAATGTATATTTATTACCTTTCAAATGTATATTTGAGTAGCAAATAATCTCTACCTTCTTCTATGCCATAGAAGAAGGTAGAGATTATTTGTCCCAGGTAACACATCAGCAGTTGTAGTCACTATTAGTAACCTGCTGATTTTATATTGAAGATTGTTTTATCATTGTTTCTTCATTTAATTCTTAAGGTTCCTGTGCAGGGAAAGTACCCACTCACTTGCTATGTTCCTATGTGAATAGTTTTCATTGGTTTTACAGTACAATGATGTTTGTTTATTTCAAGATGCCAGTTCGGCTTGGATGGGTATTGGAATTCCCTTACTGGGGGACAATGAATAAAGCTAGGGCTGGTACAGGTTTTCTTCTAGCGTTCAGTACGCATGCTTGATGCATGCTGAATGTTGTCCATTACAATCAATGGGCAAATACACACCGGTGTCCATTATAAATAGGCGAGCCGTGTGCCATGAACGAAATGCGCACATTGATCATTTAAATGAATAGGGTGTGGTAATGCTAACATGGTAAATATGTAAGAAGCACATGTACAGCACCTCTAGTACAGTGAATTGAGGACAACTGTGATCTCACCTCTGGGCTATTGCTCAGACTCTTCTCTTAGGTCTCTCCAGTCATACGTCTCCCTTCCATCCAAGGGGCAGCTAGGCCAAGCAGTCTCTCACCTTAACAGCGGGGCGGGCTTTTTTTTAGCAGTTTCTTGCACACATCCCACAATAAAGATTCAGTACATGTTGGCTTGGTGTGAATACAGTGCCCTTTATTGTTGTTCATAGTGTCAGGTATCCACTCCTCTCCATGAGAGCCATCTGGTATCAAACCTTCTCTCCCCAGGTGACACTTATGGCTAAGGATGCCCTTGCCCCCAGCTGGGGGACAAGGGTGAAGTCTTTAATTAAAGTTCAGCACACTCCAGGCCTCTGCAGGCCAGTGTGGCCTACTTCCCATCAGGTCCATCAGAGCTCTCTCGCTGCTCACTCCTGCCACTTAAGATCACAGCTCCTCCCACTGTTATGCCTTAAAAACCCTTCTACACCCTGGCAAACCACTCCCAAATGGCTCACCATGATTACATCCAAACATGTTCCAGAACATTCACAAATTCACCTCCCACTTATGTTCTGCCCAACAACAGCCCAATTGCATTTCCTGTCATTCCTCACTAAGACAGTTTACCCCTATTATATAAATTCCCCAGACCTCCTTCCCACAAATACAGCGCCTTAAACTCTTAAAAAAAAAAACGATTGAAAAGCGGGCAAACCGTGGGTGAACGCCATGGACACATCATGCCAACATACCCATAATGCCAGCCCCGGGTTTTATTGTAGACTCAGCTGCAGGCTGGTGGATATGTTGAAGGGTTTAATATGAAAACCGTATGAATGACGTCTGGGCTTCATCCCTTGAGTTAGCACCTACAAATTTGCCTTTTGCCAAGAAAACCAAGGTTGCCACCACATCTAAGTATCATATATTACATTTGTGTACCGCATGGTGGTATTATTTTCCAAAGATATTATTCCAAAGCACAACAAATCAACTGCAGAACAATGTTGTTGGCTCTGGCATCCGTCGTTAATAAAATACAAACACTTATTGATCAACCGCTCGATTGGCTGATTGATTGAATCTCCCGTAAAAGTATATATGTGCTTGTTGGCTCTTAAAGCTTTTATTTTAAAAGGCGTATGGAGGGAAAACAATCTGGTAAGGGTCTGTACTGTGATCCAGCGATGTGCTGAAATGAATCATTGAGAACCTTTGTACCTTTGTATTGAAAAATGTCAGCTTGAAGTTTCTGTGATGCTAAAGGAATGTTGGTAATGCAATGAGATTGGCAAAGTCAAGATTCCTTATTGGGAAAAAAAAATCAATTTCTAGGAAACTATGCCAGACAAGTCCATCAAGTTTCTGCTGCTGTGTTCAGGAAGGAACATACAGTATTTGTATTGTATTATCATCAGAAATGGGGGGTGGGGGGGGGGGTTGCAGCCTATAGAACGTATATACAGTCATGTTCGAGCAGACTGTGGAGGGAGAAGAGCCTCATTCCCGGCTTAGCCCGAACATGCTGTAACACTTGAGAAACACTCAATCTGGCATTCAGCACTGCCCCTCCTCCCGAGTAAATATGAGTTTCACAGATACAGGTATTTCACTAAAGGCCGGAGCATATGTTTCCACGACACTGCCCCTCCTCCGGAGTAAATAGAGGTATACTGTTATGAGTCTTTAGTGCCCTTTAGTTCCGTTAGGGTGTCTTTAGGGTGTCTCTACTTTTTAGCTGCATAAAAGAGAAGGCTTAGACTGGTAACTATTGAAACTATTGATTTTGGTCTTTCTTGAAGATGTTTCAGTCATCCATTTGGTCTTCTTAATTTAAAAAAATATTTTTGATAAATAATACAATGTCTGTCAGAGTCTCCAAGGGATCTACAGGTCAGGTCAGATACCCCAATCTCTGCTGCAGTCTTCACCTATAAACAAGCCTCCGCTTGAGCGGGAGGCACAATATGCCTACCCGACTTCGGTTGCCCACAGGGCTTGATGCACAATGTATCCCACCTGAGAGCTGAAGACTGGTGAAACTCTCCAAGGACCCCCTAGGGAGCGAGTACATGAACAGGGGCAGATGCAAAAGTCCAGGTTCACAGCAGGGGTCATTCACAGAGGATCATTCCAACCAAACACAGTATCCTAGGGTTAATCAGAGGAGAAGTCCAAAGGCAAGCAGGAGTCACACACAGATCAGTCTAACCAAACACAGTATCCTAGGGTAAAGCAGAGGAGAAGTCCAGAGGCAAGCAGGCGTCATACACAGATCAGTCCAACCAAACACGGTATCCAAGGGTTAATGCAAAAAGTAGTCTGGAAGGAAGGCATGGGTCATACACAATGTTAATTCTTGAGATCACAAACTGATTGGCACGAGGAACCCAGTAGTTCAGGGAAGTGATGCTATCACAGGCCGGGCAGCCATGCACCATCCAGGTTTATATAGAGGAGGAGATGCCAGAAACAGTGCCACCTGTGAATGCACTTTAGCTCTCTCCCTCCCCATGCCTGCAGAAGGTGGACACAAAAAGATAAGGTAACTAGAGCTGAGGTAACAACTGGTGGCAACAAAAAATATGTTGCTGGGTGGACTGCATGAGAGTTATGGATGGAGAGGCAGGAGCGAGTGCGTGCCTGCAAATGCTGGCGCCGGCATCCTGCTGCGCTGACAATGTCGCTGACAATGTCGCTCCAATCAGCATATATCTTTTACCACAACCAGAGGTCAAGGTCATTATGTAGGTAATGTGTTGATTATATTTGCATGATTTATGAGATGTTCATGCATTATCCTGGGGAAGGTGTTAAGACGGCATCGTATATATTGGTGTTGCCTCTCTACCGGGACCAAAATGGTGCTACCATTTCCAATTGAAACCCCCCAACAAACCCCATGTGACACCATTGCATGTTGGCAATATTTGGGTGGGAACCGGCGAAAGCTGGGTGAGCAAACTGATGGGACTGAATGGAAAGTCAACCAGCGTGAAAGGATTCATTCTGCCCATAGGTCAATGTAACCAGTAAAGATGATCAAATGTATTTTTGAAAATTTAACTAGTTTGACTTTGTGAGCATGGTGTCATCACCAAACTTGCTGGCGAAGGGTTGGAGGTGTACTACAAAAATGTAAAGTTTTGCTCTAACACAAATAGTTGTAGCATGAATTAAGTTCAAAGTCACATTTTTTTATTCAAAACTTCCAAAAATGAAATGTGCTAGAGCAATTCAAATGTTCTTACAACTCTTGACCATCTCTTGTAACCAGAGTGTTGATGAATAGTAGGAGAATTGCATTTAGAGTTGGAGATTAGAGATGGTCGCATTTTTTTTCCAAAATTTGACCATTTCGCAGATTTCGAGTTAATTGCAAAGCCCCTGAACATGGTATCATGACCAAACTTGCTGGAGATGAAGAGAAGG
>CM070041.1:64402907-64413620 GCA_036250615.1 Ptychadena robeensis | reverse complement strand
TTTCGCGTGCACGCGCCCGGAATCGATCCGGTGGGAATCCGACACGTGTATGGGGGCCTTTACACTGTAAGAAGTAATAACACAAGCAATGGTAGGTTTCCTGTCGGCATTAACAGCTCCGGCTTTTCACTCATTAGCAAGGTGTTTACACCTCCAGAACTGCCGCTCAGTAGATTCTTTGTCCATTTTGCACCTTTCATCAGTGTGAAAAAAGAGCAGAAGATTCAGAGAGACACAACCGCCATGTTGGCCGCCAACACCTATTCTACTGTGCAAACAACTAAGGTCATTTCTATGGGGATTTGTACGGGCAACTCAGTGGTCACTTCATTAAATACCCTTGCTTATTGTGTTGCGAATTTGCAAATTTCATGCATATTCGCAGTATTATGCATTTGGGAAGCTTATGGTCATGCATTGCGATTTTATGTTTGCTATGCAAAAATAAATACCACATGTGACCATTCATTTTGAAGGTAATCGTGATGTGAATTGCGAATATTGAATCGCATATTAGTAGTGTTATACTCGAAATATCGCAAATTTGAATATTGCCTATGCCTCTCATAACTAGAGATGGTCGAATTTTTTAAAAATTCATTTCGACGATTTCTAGTTAATTGCAAAGCCCCTGAACATGCTATCATCACCAAACTTGCTGGAGATGTAGAGAAGGGTTGGGGGGTATACTACAGTAAAAAAAAGTATGTCTCTAACACAAATAGTGTTTGCACAATATAAGTTTAAAGTTGAACTTATTTTATGCAAAAACTACATGTGCTAGAGCAAAACTTGAAAAAATTTTTTTTACCATGTACAACACCAAACACCAAAGGTTACATCTGCTGGTTGTAGCTGGGTCTCCACATAAGTGTGTTAGTGCTTTTGAGTAGAGACAGGGGGCACAGGATGAGTTTGGGGCCTAGGTCTGTAGCTGCTGGAGCAGTGGATATAGGCGGACTCACAGGGTGTGTGAGGCCCAGGCCTGTTGCTTCTTAAAAGCCGAGCCAAGGAGAACCATTTATGTGGAATGTTTGAAAACCAGAAGGCTTTGCATTTTCAGGTGACTTTGTGGACAGCTATTAACCCCTTTGAGGGTAACCCTTTTTCTTTGGACTGTGTGGTACAAATAAATATGAGAAGGAGCCCAAAAAGTTATTTTGTGAGCACCCCTTTGAAGCTGAACCCCCACCATACATACAAGGGAAGTAAAATAATCATTATGATTCTTGGTTGCTCCTGGATACATAAGACACAACTAGAAATGAATGTTATAAGAATTAAATCAAACCTCTCCAGAGCGTATTGTGTGATATTAGTGTGTTAACAATTCAGCGTATTCTGGGCGCTGCCCTATGTGTTCGGAGGTCAATGCAATAAGAAAGCTCGTTTATTCCATATCCAGAGCAGGAAAAGAAGAACAAAGCAAGATCTGAAATCCCATTAGATTATAATCATTCCGCAGTAATATGTACAGTGTGGCCTCTGTATAGAGGTCATCCCTCTCTGCGCTAAGCACTTTTATGGCGAAACCATTCAGTGTTAGGTTAAGACAATTTACTTAAGAGTATGAGGGAGAACGGGTGAGAGATAAAGTCTGAGAAACGGAGGGTAAAGGTGGCCATACATGGATTGATATTCCATTCAATAGATGAGCAATAGATCCTTGTGCACATTCGTTGATTGAGCGGAAAATCGAGAAGAAAATACCTTCCTTTGAACAGGAAGATCCTCCTTGAAAAAGGTTCTTTGACATGTCCGTAAATCCCAGACGTTGAGAGAGGCACACAGGATTGGCTGCAAAGACACAGCTGAGGCACACGGCTGCTACTACGGCTACTGTGGGGGCATCCTGTATGTCTGTCCAGCTTCCAGCCCGTGCTGTGAGATATTTTCGGCTCACAACACCAGGTGCACTGTGACCCCATCGAACCGGAATCGATGTGCAATGTGGAGCACATCTATTCCCGTTCAATTGATCTGCAATTGAGTTCAGCGTGGTGACCCCACTGCGATCGAATGTGGGTCGATCAAACGGGTATCTACCTGTGTATGACTAGCTATAGGGATGGTCAAGGGATGACCAAGGCTGACTTGGGGAAGGGGAGGATGATAGGATCCAAGGTGTGAAAGAGATATTATAGGGAGTGAACTTAGGGGGTCCGGAGGTTCACAGTCACCACACTGGAGTTCAATGTTTTTCCAAAAACAAGGCTTTATTTGCACCCAACTATGGCTTAACAACGGTCTTTCAGGTAAATGTTCCTTACAGTTCATTTGTGGAGAGGGTTTTTCCCAGAACCACCGTTCATCCTTTTCTCAGAGGAAAGTAGTCCAACTTTCTCTTCCACCAAGACGTGTTTCAGCAAGACCATGACTCTCCCCTCTGATTAGATCACCTGACCTCATTATATCGCTGCTGTGCAGCCAAACAGGTATTTGGTGGGTAGAATATGAGTCCCTCCCATCCTTCCTACCTATTCCACAGTCCAGGCCCTTAAGCAGCATAACAATGTTGCAGTCCCTAGTTTGCTAATAGAACCCTGGACTGTATCTGTCAGTATCCAGGACAGAGGGGGTGACCATACAGATAACACACACTGACATCCAGACAGAGGTATTTGGTAACAAAACAGGTTTAATGATGACTCACAATACAGGAACATACAAGTGCAAATAATCCAGAGTTCGCGGAGTGTCGAGGGTTCAGGAGAAGAATGGGTAAAAATCAAGAGTGACAGTCCAGGGTTCAGGCTTAGACAGGGATTGGTATAGAAATGCTCAGCAAGCATGTCTGAATGAAGCACATCTATATAGCCCTAAGGCTAACGAGGCAGGTGTACTCCACCCAGCCCATGCTTGCAGGGAGCCACCTGCTGGTGACTGTGGGACCAACCCATGGAATGGCAAGCGCAGTGCCACCAGCAGGCGGTGACTGATACAGCCGGGGTCCTCACAATAACCATCCAGCATCCTAGGGGTTACCTTTCAGGGGAAACAACCCAAAAATAGGTGACACATTATGTTATTCAGGACCCAAAAATAGTTTCCTTCCCCACTAGGAAGAAAGCACACAAAAGGTGGACATTACCCCCTATTAGTGGGGGGGCCTCCAGATGTAAGGTGAGAATGGGGTGCACCGGCTGGGAAGCCCCCTTTCCGTTCTAAGGAGGTTTGCTCCCTTGAATGGGAATTGATTCTGTGTGTGTGTGATTTTATATACATTTTAATGTTATATTATATATTATAATAAAATATTTACATTTGTTGCTGGAATTGTATGTTTTGTATTTTCCCTTGAAAACCCCAGTGTTTTCTCCCTAGTGGGGAAGGAAACTATTGTTTTTTGGTTTTTGAAGTGTTTGATGACTGACACATAACAACAAGTACCAGGGAAGGGATTGGGAACATAGATTTAAATATACAAAGCAGGGGAATCCTTCCACTCTGTTACGGGTGAACCACGAGAGCAGTGGACCTCCCATGCCACCAAACAGGCATAAACCAGGGCGCAGAGTCTAAGGAGCCCCGGTATTCACCAGAGCATTCCGCAAGGAATGGTGGAACTTTGCTGCGGGGAGCCCCCAGGTTGCGGCCCCTAGCTACACCTACTTGGCAGCGGCTGACAGCGGAATATCGAAGGCGTGGTATCCAGGCGGCAGGCAGAGACGTAGTCAGACAGGTGTTAGTCAGGGCAGGCAGCAAACGGGATGGTCGAAGAAGGTCCAGGGGAAGTCAAGAGGAAGTAGCAGAACCTGTGGATCAGAGACATAAAGAACTTTTTGTTCAGGCAACGCCCTGTTGTCTCAGACTTCTTGATATACCCAGGTCAGGTGATCTGGTTGGACAGGGCTCCAGGTGTGTGATAATGCAGCAGAGTGAGCAGGAGCCAAATCATGTGCCACATTCTCTTCCACCAGCAGAGGGAGCAGGAGCCAAATCATGTGCAAGTTGTCTTCCACCAGCAGAGTGAGCTGATTTGCGAAAAGTCCTGGTTCTCTGAGGTTTTGGAGTAGACACAGTAGAACTGGTAGATGGCACCTCTGTGGTTGCAGATCCCTGGGTGACACGGCGATCTGTGACACACCTGTCAGCTCTCAGTTACAGAATACTAACCAGCAAAGAGAACAGTGAGCTGTGAGGTAGTGATATTGCCTAATATTACTAAAAATCCATCTCAAACAGGTAATAAGATCATTCCTAGAGACTGCATGTTGTCACCATGATCCACCATGAATGTCATGATAACGCCACTGCATCATCCCAAGATAAAGTTTGTATACCTCTAGGCAGGGCGGTTTCTCCTGCTATGCCCAATACATATCCGGCACACATGAACATGTCGACAGGGGTTGGTGTAAGGAGAAGAAGTCTAAGAAGGAGCGGCGTGTATGGACGTGTTGGTGCTCCTCGCACCATCAATAGCTCCCCTCCAGCCCAGTCGGCTGTGAACTCATTGCAGAGAACAAGTGAAGGGGAGCATCTCCCAAGGGTAAAGGGATAAACGGGCTGGATTGGCCCCCCGGGCAGTAGTTTGCCCACTCCTGCTTTAGATCATACACAGAGAAATGCAAGTAGGGCACTTAAGGCCTACAGTAGGAAACCAATGCATGGGACATCTACTGCTATTCCATCAATGACACTACCATTGTTCAGTTCAAATTTGCAGATGTTTTATTATTTCGTTCATATAAATCTATTGGTTCAACAAACCACAGGATGACATAAGTGCTGTCCCAGAATGGTTACATTGCTCCTTGCATAGAGTGTAGCCACCCTATTACCTTATTCTTCAGATTAGGTTTGTATTAGGAAATGACTTTTATGTTGATGATACTGACTTCTTCTACCTGCATCGTTCTGTCAATCTAACACAGGAATCTAACAGCAGGAATCAGTATTAAGGGCAGAGCCGTTCCTGGTGGGTTCTTTGGCAAGTCACTTGGTTTAACCACAGTGGAGAAATCTGTGTATAAAGCCCTGCGGGCTCTCTAGAAAGCATGTCTGGATAACAAAATGGTCTGAACAATGTCTCTGACCTTCAGCTTTCACCTGGATATTATTTGGCGTGGATAGGCTCAGTATGACATTGAACAGATATTGAAGAACCTTCTCCAAAGCATCGAGGGAGTTTGGTATTACCCAACGCACCATCGAGGTTGTAGCGGTTCGATATGTGTAACACTCAGGTCTCCTATATAACAACGTAGTTACCATGAATTATAGATGAGGACACAATATTTCAGGGAAAAGGACACTCAGACAATAAACTGCAACAGAAACGACCTACAAGATGCTCAAAACAACGTTGTTCCAGCATGACAATCAACTCTGCCGGCATTGCTGAAGGCAAGATAGAAGAGGAACAGAACTGTATAATTCTCAGACATGAGCCAGACTTACCTAGATGGAACCTGAGCTAAGCAAATGTGTGGGTACTAATGTATTATACATATATATCTAGCCCAATTTGTGAAAACCCACCTGGAGGCTTCTGGCCTTCTCCTGACTTCATCCACTCAAAGATTAAGGAAACCAGTCGGGACAATTTTTCATGGAAAATATTTATTTCATTTATAAATACATAATAGGGTACAAAGGCATTACATGGTTATGTCATGGACCAAAGTAAATGAATTCTTACCCAAGCAGGATGTTTAAGGCTGAACTCCTACTCCTACCGAAAGATCCTGGCTTCTGAAGACCACCCGTAGAGATGCTCGAAATATTCGACTTGCTAATTTTCAGAGCTGATTGCAAAGTCCCTGAACATGGTATCATCACCAAACTTGCTGGAGATATAGAGAAGGGTTTGGGGAACATTTGACAGAAAAGAGTATGTCTCTAACACAAATAGTTTTTGAATAAATTAAGTTCAAAATTAAAGTCGAATTTCCCGAATTTTCGACATTTTGACTTGACTTTGAACTTAATTTGTGCAAAAACTATTTGTGTTAGAGACATACTTTTTCCTTTCAAATGTTCCCCCCAACCCTTTTCTACATCTTCTGCAAGATTGGTGATGATACCATGTTCAGGGGCTTTGCAATTAACTCGAAATCGTCGAATATTTGAAAAATAATTTGATCATCTCTAAAGACCAGTGCATGGCTCCTGTATGGCCTCACTCCTGTAGTATTCAATTTAGGAAACCAAACATGTCTATTCAATGACCATCTTTCCCTGTCCTCCTTTTTCCTACTTCCCCAGTGCTCACTTTTAGGAAAGATATGGAGAAGATGTACCCTACCAACAATGCATTGTTGTGTGCCCTGGGTATATTTCAACCTGTTCAACTTGGAGCTCATAGTATATAATATGTGGCTTTAGATTTATATCATAGAATCATTTTTTGGACCTTTGACCCAGATCCAATATGCCGAAGAGAGATTTTCATGTGTCATGGTGGGTGACACCAAAGCAGGATTGACACGGCTGTTGACACCGATGATAAGAAGGAGTGCCAAGGGATGAAACACAGAAAGTCCAATGAACAAGCCAATGGTCAGAAGCCAGAGAGTCAAAGAGTCAAGCTGGGCATACACGGGTGTTTGGTTTGTTCTCTTGGTTCCATTGAAGAGGCATCTCACTGCATTATGGACAATTACAAAAAATTCCCTTGGAGAGTTAGGTGCCCTCCTCTTAATACTAGATAAGGTTTTAAAGGCACTGAAGGTCAAAGACATATAGGTTAAAACGTCTTTATTAGAAATGGGCTAAGAATCATAAAATGTAATAATATAACTACAAATACAAAGAAGGAAAATATCATGATCACTCAAGAAACCCAACATGGTGCCTTGGTGGTTAAAACATGAATACCATACTATCTCTATAGCGGTATTTGAGTCGTTTCTCTGATGCGTTTCACCATAAAATCGTGGCTTCCTCAGGGAAATCAACGACTTAAACTAGGATCATGTGTGTGCAGTATAGATGGTCGAATCTTTCTACTTTCTAACTTTGTGAGCTGATTGCAAAGCCCCTGAAAATGGTATCATCACCAAAATTGCAGGAGATGCAAAGAAGGGTTGTGGGAACATATGAAAAAAAAAAACAGTATGTCTCTAACACAAATCATTTTTGCATAACTTAAGTTCAAAAACAAAGTCAAATTCCGATATTCGTAATTTTGATTTGACTTTGAACTTAATTTATGCAAAAACTATTTGTGTTAGAGACATACTTTTTTTTTATAACATTTAAGTTTATAAAATTTTTGCATGAAAACATCACAGTGTAAACAAAGAAATGAATAAATAGATGAAACAAACATCAAAAGGTACATTGGTTGGTATGCAATACAATGTATACAGTTCTACTGATGCCCTGGCGAGGTCACCGCCACCAGAAATTTCTGCACGTACACAATCGTGCATTGCGATATGGCTATAACCAAACCGACATACTTTTTTTGTAGTAGTATACCCCCAACCCTTCTGTACATCTCCAGAAAGTTTTGTGATGATACCATGCTCAGGGGCTTTGCACTTAACTGGAAATCGAAAATTCAACCATCTCCAGTGTGGAGACCTTTGCTCCTGTTCTTCCAAGGCATTTTGGACAATGGTGTCCTCCCAACTTTGTGGGAACAGTCTGTGTGTACATCAGTCCAAAAAGCAAGGGCAGTAAATATCTGGTTTGGGAAGTTTGTTATGGAAAACCATTAACGGCCCACACAGAGCTCTAACCTCAAACCCTTTGACCACCTTGGGGTGAACTCATCCAATTTGACCCCAAAAATGCTCCTCAAGAGGTATGAGAAAGATAGACTCCAATATCTTGTGAAAGGCTTTCTCAGAAGAGTTGCTGTTATGGTGTGACCAAGATCGGTTGTAATAAAAGCTTTTGCAGATATAGCCGCCAAGTGTTCCAATAATGTTGTCTATATAGTTTATATATATGGATGTGCTTTGACTGATATTTACTTACAGTGCGAGTTTCTGTATCATAAGCAGACCAGATGCATCATATTTCTACTTTAGGTTTTCGAAACATGACAGGTTGCATTTATGAGCAGACCGCATTTTAAGGCGATGTGTAATATATATGATGCATGAGATCTCATATGCCATGACTGAGCTGTAAAAGACAGATAGACTCATGGAGGACAGGCTGGGAAGCAGCTGCATCCACCACTAATCATTGTCACCGCTTGCAATGCATGGCTTTATCTTCAATATCACCTCTCACTGCTCGTTCCTAGATGAAGAGAAGAGATACGGACATTACACTGCAAATATGCTAATTGTGCTTCAAAAACAGATCGAGCCTGTAGAAGCTTTTCAAGCCTTAAGGCCCAGGTGCCCAACCTGCGGCCCGGGGGCTGCATGCGGCCCTTTGGGTGTTCTTTGGCGGCCCCCCTCAGTCTTCCACTTGAGGCCCCCACAACCTAACTATTAATGCATAGGGCATAGGAACTCACCTGTCTGCCAAATCAAAGGTTTTGTGCCCCATCGATATAATCGATAACCGTTGATGTTCTACATGACACAAATTTTGCATTACCATAGTACAGAGTTCCCTCAATAACAAATTTTGTTATTGAAAAAATGAAAAATAATGTCTTCTAGCTATGCCTGCTGTCATTTTTTTCATTAAAAAATGCTTATACAAGTCAGTATAGGTTGAAAATTTTACGTGCGGCCCTTTAGTAATGCAGAGGGCTGCACTTGTGGCCCTCCATATCAACTCAGTTGCCCACTACTGCCTTAAGGCCCCCATACACGTAATGAGATGCTCGCAGCAAAATTGGGTGCCCACATGGGGCCACAGGGACTCGGTCAGCCAGAGAACTGACATGTCCGTAAATCTCTGGCCAATGCCATTAGTCTAAATGGGGAGCGGCATCCCTGTTCAAACTAACGTCCGGCACAGAAAGGGTGCCCGATGATACTCTTGGTGATGGGATGCAGCGTGAGGCCTTCTTTTTTGTTCCCACAGTCCTTCAAACACCGTGTTTGACCCTCCCGACAACGCAAAGTTGGGGTCAGATGTAAATGTATTGTGGCCGATTCAGCGGAACTGTGTCCTAAGCTGTGGGCAAGCCGCCAACAAGGCAAGGTTAATCTGCCCTTGTCATTTTTTCTAAAAAGCAGTGGAGATTTGGGCAATCTTTAAACCCCCCCCTACATGGATTTTACCAAGTGTGGTAAATTTTCAATGCTAAAAGCACTGAGCTCTGAGCCACAAGTAGGGTAGCTAACCTCCTTTATCTGCGGGGTCCTCCTGTGGTCGCTTCTCTCTGGCCATCTCTTGGGACACCCATGCCTGACAGAAAATATAGGCATACTTACGGGCATCCTCCATGTTCCAAACCAAACACCATCATTGACATTGGTGTCATGGGCAGGCCCACACACCATATGCCCAGTGGTGATCTTAGGTATGGGCAACATGGGTGATTGCCCAGGGCAGATGTCCCCCCAGTGCGCCCGCCTATCATTTGCGCACCAGCCAGGGGAGATAGAAGGTTGCCTGAAGGAGTCTGTAAGTCTCACAAGCATCCCACCTTGGGTGCCCAGGGAGCTGATCTCCTTAGGACTGCTCCTGCCTATGCCTGTGTAAGGCCGGGCAGTGTGAGTGCGTCCAGGTTCTTTTGGATGCTCGGTGTACCCCCATCTTAATGGCTTCACACAAAATGCGTTCCTCATCCACTCCAAAAAAACAATTGTCCACTCTTCTACATAGGGGATATTTACAAGGTTTACTAGCAGGGCAAGTTATTTACAGGCATTCTCCATCACCCAATGTAGGGATGGGGCATACAGCTTAGGGTCTATAGTTTCAAACAAATGCCTAACCAGCCTGCTGGGAGTGATCCGAGGTAGCAGCAGCTCTCACCCAGATGTGGTCTGTCTTGGAGTGGAGGCTTGATCCTGATGAAGGCCTCAACTCAGAAACACACAGCAATCCACCCAGGATGCAGGAAACAATAGAATGGCCCAGAATGTTCTGAAGAACACCATTATATAGCCTAAGGCCAAAGAGTGGCCAGTATAAGTAGCTGGGCAGAACAGATTTGATAAATGAGAACTGGGAGGGCTTTGGCTGGGCTTCGGGTGACTCAGCAGCAGGTGCTTGGCACATTTCTATAATTGACAGACAATAGCAACATTTTACAGACATTAACCATGTCATGGCCTGACCTATGCTTTCACATTTGAGTGAATTTCCACTTCACTACACCTGTATAATCCAACATAGGTGCTCCGAGTGCACAAATCCCCGGCATCATTGATGTTTTGAGAAGGTCCCACAGAATGGGTAAACTAGAGACCGGCTAAAGACACGCGATCTCTAGTGTTATACCGGGCATAGGCCGGATGTGACGTCCAACCGACATCACTTACGGTTTTGAAACCAGGAACTGCATCATTTCCGGGACAGTTCCGATTCAAATTCCCTGCCAACAGGGGGGAATTTGAAGTTCTCCGTGAACAGGCGGACGGCTGACTTTTTTAAAAGTCTGATCCACCTGTTCGCGGATGGACACTGCCGATGTTTCTTCCATCACTACTTGCGTCTTAGTAGAGATGGATCTTTGTGGTGAAGGCCGGTTAAAGTGTCAGGTGCAGTAGGCCATACACATCCTTAAGGCCCCCATACACCTTACAATCTTTCCATACAACTTCTGTACAACCCAATTTTCTTAAAACCATGTAATAGGAGGACCTTTCTAAACCTTCCAATCACTATGTATTATATCAGGGA
>CM070041.1:64382995-64398645 GCA_036250615.1 Ptychadena robeensis | reverse complement strand
ACCTCCCTACGGGTCGGCAGCACACGCTGTTCAGAACTACATGAGGAGGGAGGATGTCATTGTCCGGCATGGAGGCCACCAGATATGTGAGGGAGGGCCCCCTGTTGACCCAAGGGGGGGGGGGGGGGGGTAAAGAATCTTCTTCTTACCATTGACCTCCAGGTAATGGAGGAGGCATCATTTTTTCTGAGCACACCTCCAGCATCACGGTGACCTCAGCGGGCAGATATGGTCAGTCAGATATGGTGGCGAGGGGAGAAGGCAGCGCGTTGACCTCAATTGAAATGGAGGAGGCGTTCACTTTTTTTGTGCTAACCTCCTGGATCATCGGTAGACCTAACAGAAGGCAGGCAAGCTGATGCTTCTGGTGCCTGAGGAGGGGCGGGGGGTAGTTGCAACGGCCAGTTTGACATCAAATGTAATGGAGTGATGGCGTTACTGTTTTCTGAGCACCTCCAGACATTCACCGTGTTTGACCTCAGAGGGTAGATATGGTCAGTTCAGTCAGATATGGTGGGGGGGGTTGTTTTTTTGCAGCGCCATTGATGATCATATGTAATGAGGAGGCAAATGTTTTTTCTAGCACAAATCCAGCATCACAGGTGAACTACCAGAGGGCTGATATTATAGTTCAAAATATGGTGGTGGGGGGGGGGGGGTTTTGCAGCGCCTATGACCTCCATGTAATGAAAGGAGGCGTCGCCTTTTTAGAAGAACAACTCAAAGTGTCATCAGTGACCTCTCCAGAGGGCAGGCAAGATATGCTTCTGTGGCTGTATGAGGGGGAGTGGTGTTTATGCAGCGACCATTGAACTCCATGTAATGGAGGATTTGGCATTAGACTTGTTTATGAGCACACTCCAGCATGATGGTGAACCTTCACAGGGTAGCAGATATGGTCAGTAAGATTATTGGTGTGAGTGGAGGTTATGAGGCAATGTAGATAGGGATGGAGGAGGCAAAGAATCAGATTTTGGAGCAGAAATAACGAAAGAAGGAATACGGGTGAACTCCAGAGGGAACAGATATTGGTCAGTCAGATTATGGTTTGGTGGGGGGTGTGCAGCGACATTAAACACTCCCTGGCGGGGGGTTCAATGAGGTGACAGAGTTATGTAAAAAAGTGTGATTACGAGTGTTTTGCTTTTCCGGTTGACGCCGATTGGGGGCGGAAAGGCTCTGTGTGCACAGTGCAGCTTTGTAGAATAAGCTGCAGGCACACAGAAGAGCCAGCGGTTTTTGCGCATGATTCAGGCATCGGGGCAGTTTGATTCCGATTCAGATGCGCCAGTATATTGTTAGGGACATAACGCTAGGGAGGTTTTAAAAAGACATAGACGCTATGCTTGGCGGGCGTTTATCGAACAATCGGCCGCAGCATGATGACATCATCATGCCCTGGTCAAATCGTTCGAAAACTACACCATTACGCTTTGCATGCCGTGTTCGCGGCCGAACTGTTCTCCGGCGAACAGTTCGGCCCATCTCTATTCATGCTTTCCATGGCTTTATGCTTTTTGTCCCTGAACCTGAACCCTGAACCCTGAACACCCCTGGACTTTTGCACCTGTTTTTGTTCCTGCCTGTAAGTCCTTCATTAAATCTGTTTTTTGTCACCACCATCTCTGTCTGGATCTCAGTGTGTGTTGCCTTCCTGGTCCCCGCCCCCCCTCTGTCCTGGATCCTGACAGTTGATTGCAAAGCCCCTGAACATGGTATCATCACGAAAATTGCTGGAGATGTAGAGAAGGGTTGTGGGAACATTTGAAAAAAACGTTTTGCTCTAGCACATGTCGTTTTTGCATAAATTAAGTTCAAAATCAAAGTTGAAATTCCGACTTTTGAACTTTTGACTTGACATTGAACTTCATTTATGCAAAAACTATTTGTGTTAAAGACATACTTTCTTTTTGTAGTATACCCCCCAAACATTCTCTACATCTCCAGCAAGTTTGGTGTTGATACCATGTTCAGGGGCTTTGCAATTAACTCAAAATCGTCGGAATGAAATTCGACCATCTCTATTCTAGTCAAAGAAACATTTCAGTTTCCATATCCTTCTTAGTCACCGGGGTCAATGCCCGGCTTACACCTGCTCCTCAGCAAAGCGAATGTAAATACATTGAAAGCCATGCTGATAGGAGCCCGCCGTAATCAGAAAAGTTGTGTGATATGAGTCTGATAAGAATCTGATTGTGTGAGTGACTGTACATATAGCAAGATAGCTAATATATGTATAGTTTAGATAGGTAGTAATGGCTGTAGCTTCAATGATGATCTCTCGTGAGACACTGAAACATTAGGTTATTCTCTGTCAGAATAACATTTACATAACAAAACATGTGTCCTTGGTCTTTGTCTGTTATTGTCTAAACGTTAACAACGCTTCCTGGGAAAGAGGAACAACGCATGCGTCAAATACCTCAGGTATCTAACTTGGCAGAGTGACAGCGCGTAACCATAAGCGCGCACAAACACAACTTAACTAGGACTAGTTAAATACATTCACAATTTGGACTATTGCTGCCAATCACGGAGGGACACGCAGACGTAATGAGACTGCGCTTTCCCATAATACTAAGAACTATTGGGAGGAATGTCCCCCATTTACTATTATAAAAGATGGGAAAATACTTTAGGAGTTGGGTAATTTCCACTGCAGACGTGCTGTGTGATGCTGAGACGTTGTTTTGCACTGCCTCCCTCTGGCTGAGGTCCCCCCAGTCATGGAGTGATGATGCAATATCCGGTAATGTGTTGATTCTTTATCTCTATGATTCCTATGTAACAGTTGTATGCTATGTCGTAGTCCGATCCTGATTTGTATGTCAGTGATAGAGATGGTCGAATTTTTTTTCAAAAATTCGACCATTTTGACGGTTTCGACTAAATTGCAAAGCCCCTGAGCATGGTATCATCACCAAACGTGCTGGAGATGTACAGAAGTGTTGGGGGTATAAAACAAAAAAGAAATTTTGTCTCTAACGCAAATAGTTTTTTCACAAATTAAGTTCAAAGTCATAGAAAGTAAAGTAGAAATTTTGAAAATCTGAATTTCGACTTTAACTTTGAACTTAATTTATGCAAAAACGACATGTGCTAGAGCAAAGCTTTTTCTTTTCAAATATTCCTTTACATCAGCATCAGCTTCTCTACATCACCAGCAATTTTGGTGATGATACCATGTTCAGGAGCTTTGCAATCAGCTCACAAAGTTAGCAAGTCAAAAAATTCGACCATCTCTAGTCAGTGAGCGCTGAGGGAGTGGTTGAATCTATCTTTCTTTGACTAGCAATACAAGTTGGAAAATTAAATTTATCACGGGTAAAAAAAAACGAAACGGTTTTCTGCATATGCATCATGACATCAAACAACAAAGACAATTCTTCTACGTCGGCAGCCTCCGGGCTCCCGCATGATGTGTCAACAACAACAGGAATGAAGAAGGGCGATTATCCGGCAGATTATTCATTACGTGGAAGAGAAACATATGAGCGAGCTATTAATTCAGAGTATCGCCATTCGTTGGCTTCGATGGCAGCTAGTCCGAAACATGGAGGAAGGTGCCAGAGGGCCGGGCTGAGACGGTGTAGAGGGCCACTTGACTGGAGTGGACAGATGCCCCGTGGCTATTGCTGTTCTTTATGGTCTTCTCCGCGGTGCCAACATTCGCTGCTCATTCGGTTGACTTGGCCACGCTCACAGCCTATCGACAGATGGGTCCTCTTCTGAGATGTTTTTTGGTTTTTTTTGCCAACTAATAAAATGAATAAATAAATATACATCCCAGCTTCGGCTATGGGTAGGCATATTCTGAATGAAGGTCGCTTTATGAGATTACGTTGTTTGGCAGGTTGCCCCTGTCTAGTGAATGATGTAAGGAAAGGAAAGAGCTTCATGGAATAGTCATTAGGGAAAATGGAAATAATCTGACATCTATTCACAGAAGGAGCAGCGGAATGTGGAGCGCGGGCACTACGCTTTTTATTTTTTTAAAGGAACCCCTACTTTTTATATTATCCACCTTTATGAGCTCTAAGGGCAACAGATAGGCTAAGGCCCCATGAAAGCTTGTGTTTGTGCATCAGTGATGGTCAACTTTACTAAGGCCGTAGAGAAGACCTAGTCCTGGCTAAACTAGTGATGAGTGCTGACTGCCCAAATTTATTGGAGGGCAGGGGCGGTCCTAGGGATATTGCTGCCCTGGGCGGGCACTCACTCTACCACCCCTCCACCCCATTACCTGAGATAGATCACTGGGGGAGGTGGGTGCTATGAAGGAGAGCCCCAGCAGCCAGGGCTCTCCTTCACAGCACTCCTCCCCCCCAGTGATCTCTCTTGGGTCAGGCAGGGGTGGATGGGTGTTTGCCGGTCCTTTCCTTTACAGCACTCCTTTCCCCAGTGATCTCTCTCGGGTCAGGCAGGGGTGGAGGGTTGGCTGCCGGGGCTCTCCTTCACAACACTCCTCCCCCCAGTGATCTCTTTGGGGTCAGGCAGGGATATTTGCTGTCCTTCACAGCAATCCCCCATCCCGCCTTACCCGAGAGAGATCACTCCCGGCCTGGGAGGAGGGGTGGCTGTTGGGGCTCTCCTTCACAGCAACCCCCCTGCCTTCCCTGAGAGAGATCAGTCCCGGCCGGGGGGTGCTGAAGGAGAGCTCTGCCAACACAGAGCGGGAGTCAGTCTTCCTGCTCTCGGTACAAAGCCACCGCCCCTGTCGGCAAAGTTTCACACAGTTTCACACATAGGCATTATGGGCAGATGCCACCCCTCCTCCCACGATGCCACCCTGGGCAACCACCCCATAATACCCATATGTAAAGCCACCACTGTTGGAGCGTATGCTTCAAGGGTTAGCTAGGGCTAGGTGTACTATTTCCATAGAGTCACATTTTCCATTCTCCTTTGATTAGTTATAGTTAAAGTGGACCTACCACCTGGGAGGTCACTCAGCATTATCAGCTGCAGCTAAGCCGATACTGCTGACATCCTTGATTGTAGTAAACAATGCAGATCTGATCTAGAAGACACAGGTGGTGGAGAGGAGAGGGGAGGAGAGGGGGGGGGGCAGTGTGGGCGGAAGTGTGCAGATGCCAGGAGCCAAGATGCTAGCATGCCTTCTGCAAGCAAGTGAATACAGTTTAGTGTGGGTTTTTTTTGTGTAGCAGTTTTCTCAGCATCTGAACTGCTGACAGGTGAGTATTGTGTCTGTTTAATGTATGTCTGTTTTTTTATTTTGAGTGTAAAACTGCTTTAAAAGGTGAATGTAGGAAAGTGAACCTCCCCTGGGTGCACCGCACATACCGGGGTGAATATAGGGGGCACCTATCTGGCAACTTCTAAACACTTCCTTTATGATCTCACCCCCTTGGTCTGCGCAGAATCTCGGCTGAGATAGATGACCCTTTCGGTCTTGGTCATTGAACGGAAATCAAGGCGCACCACTTTAGGAGCCGATTCCCATTCAACACTTTGGAATGGGGATTTACGGACATGTCTGATACCAGCTTGAGCGACCTGTCTTTGAGTGGGATTGGTTAATCCCACTCAAAGACAGAGGTGGCCGCGTTAGATGGCCACATGATTGACGACCGTGTGCGTGCACACCGTGACATCAGCACTCGAATCTGCCTTCGATCTAGCAGCCATCTAGACGTGTATGGCCATCTTTAGGCTTCACAATGTGTAGTACAGAACAGGAGGGTCTCCGGTAAAAAGGCAGATCCAGTCACACGTGGGGTACAAACGTATAACACAAATGGGATCCCATTAGCACTGCGGTGTATCTCTGCACCATGTAGCTAAACATAAAGGGTTAATGGTCCACAATGTTTTTTTTTCTTAAACAGTTCTATTTATTTTCTACATTTTATATTCATATCAGAAAAAAAAGAGAGTGTATAAAGAAAATGTAATTATTTCCAGGCTGGGTTAACACGTTTGCGATGTGTTACCGCACACACACAATATGAAACGCTTTACATTGATTTGAATACACCTTCAACTATACCTCACCGCAACACACAGATGGTTCACAATAATTTTTGTTCAAATTTGGCTTTTAATGTAATTTAAAGATTTTAGGCTTCGTGCCAACGGAAGCTACAGATGTCTATAAAACGCACGTGTATGACCTTTTTAGCGTGCGTGTTGTGCTACATCTCACGCGCTTTTAATATTTTGACGCCTAATCATTCTGAGGGCTGCGGCAATTGCTCTGAGCTGATTTAATTACATTTTAATACATATGTTTTGTTGTTTATATTTTATGTGTGTTTTATACGGAAATACACTCAATGCAGACAAGGGAGCTTCTTGGTTGGAGGATAGAGCAGCTAAAGCAGTCATGGGGAAAGTACAGCCTGCGGGCCACATCAGGCCTGTTTTGTGTTTTAATTAAGCACCATGGGCACCTTGGCACTGTGTACCCCTCAACATGTGTGTATAGAAGGGACAGAGACCTCCGCAGGTCGCTCTGGGGATTACACAGGGGTGTTATATATATTCACAGAAGGAGCAGCAGAATGTGGAGCGCCGGCGCAGCGCTTTTTTTTTTTTTAGGAAACCCTACTTTTTATATTATCCACTTTTATGAGCTCTAAGGGCAACGCATAGGCTAAGGCCCCATGAAAGCTTGTGTTTGTGCATCAGTGATGGTCAATCCTACTAAGGCCGAAGAGAAGAACTAGTCCTGGCTAAACTAGTGATGGGCGCTGACTGCCCAAATTTATTGGAGTGCAGGGGTGGTCCTAGGGATATTGCTGCCCTGGCCGAGCACTCCTTCTTCTCTCCACTCATGAGCCGAGAGAGATCAAAGGCTGGGTGCCATGAAGGAGAGCCCCAGCAGCCACCAGTCTTCCCCTAGAGAGATCATTCCCGGCTGGGGGGCTCTGAGGGAGAGCTCTTCCGCTTCTTCTGCTTCACAGCACCCCCCAGTGATATCTCTCGGGTAAAGCGAGGGTGGAGAGGCGACTGCTGGGGCTCTCCTTCAAAGCAAACCGCCTTCCCCGAGAAAGATCGCTCTTGGTCAGGGGGAACTGAAGGCTCTGAAAGCTCTGCCAGTCGTCCTGCTCTCGCTACAAGGCCAACCCCCCCCCCCCCCCCCCCCAGGAGTGGTCGTAATGATGCTGCAGACCTTTTGCTATGGGGATTACGCAGGGGTGTGATGATGCTGCAGACCCGTTGCTATGGGGATAACGCAGGGGTGTGATGATGCTGCAGACCCGTTGCTATGGGGATTACACAGGGGCGTGATGATGTTGCAGACCCATTGCTATGGGGATTACACAGGGGCATGATGATGCTGTGGACCTGTATCCATGGTGACATGTGGACACCCCTATCTATTATTATTCAAGGGGAGCACAGTGTCCCTTTTAGCTTTGCCTATATCTGAGCTATAGGCTTAGGCTCCACTGTCCACTGGGATCCGCTGAAGCCACATTGCGTTCCCATAGACATAGCTTGCTGTGTCGATTTGAAGGTGACAGAGACTCGTACCAGCGGATCCGCGGCTCTGACGGGCTGTGAAGACAGTCCTGTCAAAGCCCCATTGCTGACAATGGGCAGCCCGTGCACTCTGTTAAAACCCCTGCATTCAACACATAGGTTCTACCGGACAGTGAAGCCTGAGCCATAGAGCCACTGCAAAAGAAGTGTATAGTGTGAATGAGCCCGAAAATGTTTTGACTTGTGGACATCAATCATTGCTTTGTGGAGGGGCAACAAAATATATTGTACAATATGTTTTCACGCTTTGCTACCTTAACCTCCCTAGCGATATGCCCGAACCCAGTTCGTTCAAAGGGACGCAGCAACAATCGATACACCCGAATTGGGTTTGGGCACAGCGTGGGAGCTCACCTGGTCCGGCTGCCGTCTCCATCTTCGTCCTCGCCCGCTTCTTCCGGGTCCCGGAGTGACGTGTGACGTCACGGAGGCGGGACCCGGTCTTAAAGAAAAAATGATTGGAAAAAATATAGTGGATCCCGCTAGCAGAAACACTCCCGCTGAGCGTTTCTGCTAGTTGGATTTATCTCCGGCTGCACCCGAGTGTCTCCGGAAATAGCAGATGTCCTGATGACGTCACGCGCCGGGCGGGAGATTTAAAGGTACAGAAATGTTTTTTTTTTTCTTAGATTTTTGGTTTTCATTTTTTTACATTTGTTTTTTTATTTTGGTTGGATTGGGTAAATGTTTTATAAATGTTTTATCCAATCCAAATCAAAAGAAAAGAAAAACATTTTTCTGTACCTCTAAAGCCGGCCATAGTGCTTCAATCTGCGGCCAATTTTGCGAATGATCACATGCACATTCGGGGTGATCGCTTGGTGATCAATCGCAAAATGAACGCGCCCACCTGGAGCAACCGTTCGTACTCGCACAAAACTTTGATCAGCCAGAGAACAAACGTTTTTCTCTGGTCGATCGCCACTACTTTGAATGGGGACAAGGGTCCCCATCTAAAGTATTGGTTGTCGAATCGTAAATGGTGTATTTCGAACGTTTGACCATGGCATGACGATGCCAAGCATAGCGTCTATGGTCAGGTTAACCTCCCTAGCGTTACACCCGAAGCAAGTACTGGCGCAGTCTGGTCGTGAATCAAACTGCGCCCGTGCTGGAATCAGGCGCAACTGCTGGCTCTCTGTGTGCCTGCAGCATTTCTACAGAGCTGCAGGCAAACAGAGCATTTCCGCCCAATCGGCGTCATCAGTGACGTCGATGGGGGTGGAAAGGCAAAACACTGTATCACTTTTGGTACAGAAATCTGGACCTCAGTGAACCGCCAGGGAGGTTAAAGACCAATCGTTTACATTTAACACTCCACCCATCTGCTCTTGGTCTGGCCTCTCTGCATGCGCAGTGTCCCCCATATGAAGTATGTAACAGATTTTAACAATTTTAATTTCAAACTTTTCCTACCTCCCAACAGATACATTTTTATGATTGTCAGATCACGAATTTAGCAGCCGGTAACTTTCTCCCAATATACAGCTCAGCTCAGACCCTCAGAGCTGAAGGATTTATTACAAGCATCAGCTGTGGGGAGACATCGGGAATGTGACGCCAAAAAATCCGCTCTCTTCTGAGTTTGATTTACGGGAAATCTCTAAAGCTTTGCGAGCTTCGCCTCTAATTAAGAGATCAGAACATAATTTCACATTTTAATAACTTTACTGGTAACGTAGCTCAGCGCAGCCCAATTTTATTACTTAAAACAGAATACGGGGGAACGTCTGCGAGATGAGACCTTCTGCTTTATGACAGAACATCGAAATATTGATGTCCAACTTCTGCTACTCTGATGTTGATATCCCGTCCTCCTATCCATTGGCATTAAAAGGTCAGGTGATCCTTTATCAGCTTCAAGGTTTGCCATTTTGCCCTATAAGGAGGAATGTAAGCCTGAATGATGGTATGTCTGTAATGGAGTGGCCTGTGTATAATGTGTAAAACCTGTGCATAAAGAGTTAAGCGTGCTCTGCTGAGATGATGTAAAGCGTTGTAACATGATTCCAAAAATGCTGGAACCCTCTATATGATGTAATCATGACCATGCCATATGGGAGTGCCATGCATGGGTAGAGTTTATTTAAGGGGCATGGACTAGGAAGGAGGGGTCTTTTCTGACTGCCCGAGCATGTGACCGGTTGTGGTCTGGCTGGACACTATCACCCATGGGAAACGCACAATGCTAGTCCATGGGTTGGAAGATATGGGGCCTGCATGTAGCTGATGACATTACCCTTGTCCCCGTCTAGAGGAAAGGGTGCGCTAGCCCAGGAGAGTGACACAGATGGAAAAGTGCTAGGCCAGAGACTGACATAAAAGGGCAATGGCTGCTCCTGCATAGAGATGGTCGAATTTTTTTAAAAAAATTCGACCATTTCGACGGTTTCGACTTAATTGCAAAGCCCCTGGACATGGTATCATCACCAAACTTGCTGGAGATGTAGAGAAGGGTTGGGGGTATACTCAAAAAAAGAAAGTATGTCTCTAACACAAATAGTCTTTTCACAAATTAAGTTCAAAGTCAAGTAAAAATTTCGAAAATCGGAATTTCGACTTTAAATTTGAACTTAATTTATGCAAAAATGACATGTACTAGAGCCACACTTTTTTCTTTTAAATGTTCCCCCAACTCTTCTCTACATCTCCAGCAATTTTGGTGATGATACCATTTTCAGGGGCTTTGCAATCAGCTCACAAAGTTAGCAAGTCGAAAAATTCGACCATCTCTACTCCTGCATGGCTGGCATGGAACTGATTAATGTATCGGAGTATAAAGGTACCAGTTAATACACCAACTGGCAGCGTGTGCAGAGACTTTATTGATGTATTGTAGTGTTGCCCGAGACAACCACCAGAGCAACCAGGTCCATTTTTCTATGCTACAAAGAATAAAGGAATGTCCACACAGCTGGTTAAGAGGATAACATTTACTAATGGAGTATATACAAGTCTTTATGGGCTACAATTCAACAATCCTAACCAGCTGCTCAGCGGATGTGGCTCTTACCCAGTAGAAGGAAGGGGATGATGGCTCTTACCCAGTAGAAGGAAGGCAGTCCTTACAAGAGGTTACACTTGTAGTGGAGGTATACTCACACAGACCCTGTCTGGGAACACTTCAGGAAGGCTACAGCAGAAAGAGAGCTTCTTAAAGTTGGGAGCCTTGAGCTCCAAGCTCTGAAGTGGACAGAAGCCCAGGCAAAAACCTGGGAAAACAGTTAGCTAGTAAGCTACAGTATATAACCTCTGCCTACAGGAAGGGTGAAGCCAGTATCCAGGCAGAGGACTTAGTCAAAATAGTGGGAAGAGAAGCCATGACCACATCCCTGGCAACTTCGTCACAAAATTATACTTTTCTTTAAGGTATATACACCATGCCATGGCCAGCTATATACAATATACAAGTATACAGTTTTAGTGCATTCCACTACACTGCAGTGTGCAAGGGCCTGCTTTGGGATTTTGCCCCCTAACAGGAGGAGTGATGTCAGATGCCAGGTGCAACAGTCTGTACAGGAGAGGGTAGACAGGGAAAGTTGCAGGAAGACACCAAACCCTGACCTGTGGTTCACCCCGGTACGTGTTCGTGCACTCGTTGTCCTCCTAGGAAAGAGTCTTCTCCATGGAAGGTATGAACAACTTGATCTGGTGATTAATTGGTGCAACTCTTAAGTGAGACATTTTCAAACTATCCTGACCATGAAATCTAGCAAGATCAACCTGATCAACTAATCAAAGATACAAATTCATGTATTCGCCATGTGTTCTCCTAAGGATAACTTCTCTTGAGAACTTGTCAACCCTATACACATGACGCCTGTGTGTACACATCCATTGCATAGCATAGAATACATTTTTGAACACGCTGTCAGGATCAGGTATTGAGGGGGCAACACACACTGGCATCCAGACAGAATTTATGGGGAATCAAAACAGTCTCACAGACAGCAACAAAACAGGTGCAAAGGTCCAGGGTACAGGCCTGTTCAAGGTTCAGGGACAAGAAGCATGAAGCCAGGGAAAGCATGGAATCAAAACAAGCAAAGCACAGCAAAACAATGAACAGCAAGCGTGGTCTGGACGAAGCACACCTAAATAGCCCTAAGTTAACGAGGAAGGTGTGAGCTCCACCCAGCCCACGCTTGCAGGGAGCCACCTGCTGGTGACTGTGGGACCAACCCGTGGATGGGCAATCCCAGTGCCACCAGCAGGCGGTGACCGGAACAGTCGGGGTCCTCACATGCGCTAAGATTTCCACATTTGATGATGCAGGGTGTTTCCTTTTGCCTAGCACACATAACCTCTTGCCAGGTGCCAATATTGGTTTTAATCTTCATCTATTGATGGTTTTAACATCCATACAATCTCATAGTGTCAATACATAGTGATTGGAAGGTATATATATCACTGCTATGTAGTGCCGGGTCCTCCAAGATATAGTGAATGGTAAGGTATGTAGTATCACTGAACTTAGTCGCCAGACCTCCCCTGATAGAATTACATAGAATTGGACGGTATATATCACTGCTATGTAGTGCTGGTTCTTCCCTGATAGAATCATTGTTATTGGAAGGTATATTCACTGCTTGTAGTGCCGGGTCTCCCTGATAGAATAACTAGTGATTGGAAGGTATATATCACTGCTATGTAGTGCTGGGTCCTCCCGGATAGAATACATAGTGATTGGAAGGTATATATCACATGGCTATGTAGTTCTGGTTCCTCCCTGATAGACACCGTGATGAAGTATATACACTCTATGTAGGCCGGGTCCTACCCTGATAGAAACATAGTGATTGGGAAGGTATATATCACTGCTATGTAGTGCCGGGTCCTCCCTGATAGAAAACATAGTGATTGGAAGGTTTAGAAAGTCATCATAGGTTGACATCTGTTTTGGTATATTAAAATTTGATTTACAAAATTGTATGGAAAGAATTTTAAGTGGTGTAGGGAGGGCCCTTACACAGTACTGGTTCGCGGTACATGGATGGAAAGTAGACTTTGGGGTGTCTCATGTTTTGGATCTCGCACAGCTGCCAAAAGTGGACGAATCTGATACATTTCAGGAGACTATATCATTCTCGTCTTGTGAGAAGAACTTCAATAGGTTCCCTCACATACACTCCGCGCTAACGCCATCAAAAATAATCCAGATCCCCCCACTTTTCTTAGGCGCACGCACTTGTGTCAGTTCACACTCCCCACACTATGAAGTTCGCCAGGAGTTGTTAAAAAAATGAAGAGCGTTTTGTTTGATGAACGAGAGTTCCCTAAAATATCAGGATCGTTTTGTTTTTTTATTTCTGGAACCAGTATTCAAATTACCTTATTTAAATGCCTGCCGTTGTGCTTCTTACTGTACACAACATCACACACACGAAGCCCTGACGGGAATATTGCCAATTGATTTAATGCACTTACTCTTTGTCAAAAATAATACTCGTCCTGACAAAGGTTTGTGTTTATTAAGATAACAAGATGAATTGTTGAACATTTTTTTTGTACTACTCTACTTGTGTTCAGATTGTGCAGGAGGCACTCGGTGGCTTGTGTTTGGTATGATATGGCTCTGATGCTGGTACAGACCGCATGCTGTGTTGCATGCTTGAGGTTGCTTAATATACCCCCCCCCCTCCCTATACAGGACACTGGAAATCCTCAACAACCAGACTCATCATCCATGTCTGTGATGGATGCTGGTGTTGTACACAGGGGAGAGTCATGGTGGGCAGACAAGGTCCTCATAGGGTGCGGTCAGGGCCTGTACAGGACACTGGGATATCCCCCACACTAGACTCATCAACCATGTCTGCATTGAGCTGGGTGTGTACACATGGAACAGGTCATGGTGAGAATCCAGAAGAAGTCGCTTAGTAGGGGGTGAGGTCGGGCTCTGTACAGGAACTGGAAATCCTCACCACACCAGACTTATCATACACATGTCGGTATGGACTGGGTGTAACAGAGGAACAGTCATGGTGGACAGAGCAAGTCCTCAGTAGGGCTCTGTACAGGACACTGGAGATCCTCCACACCAACTCACATACCATGTCTGTATGGAGCTGGGTGTGTACACAGGGGCATCATGGTTGACGCGAAGGTCCTCAGTAGGGTGAGGTCAGGGCTCTGTACCAGACACTGGAGATCCTCCACACCAGCTATCATATCCATTCTGTATGATCTGGGTGTATACACATAGGACAGTCCATGGTGGACAGAGAAGGTCCACTCATAGGGCTCTGTACGGACACTGGAACCTCCACACCAGACTCATCATACCATGTCTGTATGGAGCTGGGTGTGTACACCAAACTGTTGTCACAAAGGGGGAAAGCTCATAATTGGCAATTATATAACTTTGTAGGTTGGAAGCAACAGTATCCTTCAGTGGACAAAACTTTACTCAATCATTTGGTGGGGTGTTCACCAATCATCTATAAATGTGCCAGAACAGAATGAAAGGAATTTTTTTTATGGTTTATTTTTTAGGGCAAATTTTGACCAGAACATGCAACTTTTGCCTAAAAAAGTTCATAGTTAATTTGAAAATGTTAAAATTGAAATTTCGACGCAAAATCTCCATGTGCTGGAGCTGTAGATAATGGAACCATATTCACAGGCTTTGCAATTATGATCACAATTTGAATCCCATTAATAGTGATGGCCGAACTTCGGCCGTGTCCGAACGGGCGGAGCGGACTTTTAAAAAAGTCCGCCGTCTGCCCGTTCACGGACACATTCAAATTCCCCGCCTCTAGCCGGGGAATTTGAATCGGAAAACCCGAATGTGACGTCACTGACGTCACATCCGGCACCTGGAACGCATAGTTCCTGGTTGTGTTAACCGGATGTGACATCACTAACGTCACATCCGTGTTTACAGCCGGAATTTCACTGAAAGACTGGGTTCTCTCCCGGTCTTCAGTGAAATATTCTTCCTGCGGCGGGATCTCCCTGCTAATGATCCCACCGGAGGAAGAATAGAGGACTCCTTCTCGCCGGCGAACAGGTCGGGTCGAACACCCGTACTGCTCGCCGGCGAGAAGGAGGGCGAACATCCATGTTCGCCGCAGAACTGTCCGCCTTGCAGGCAGTTCGGCCATCACTGCCCATTAATGATTCTAATTACAAACTTAATAGACCAAAAAAAAATTTTTCAAGTATATTTTTAAAATGTAAGTCCATTCCGAAAATCCATATTAACAAACTCTGTATATTTCATCATTACCAGAGATGCAACTAATTAGGGTGACAATATGACCAAAGGAATTCCCCCTGATAAAACCAGGGGCAAGGGGACTTTTTAGGGCCACAAAGATCGCAAATCAATGATCAAAATACAAGTAACATATAACATGTTACATGTGTTATGATTTTTGATAATTGATTTGCGATCTTTATGGCCCTAAAAGTCCC
Source organism: Ptychadena robeensis (assembly GCA_036250615.1). NCBI lineage: Eukaryota > Metazoa > Chordata > Amphibia > Anura > Ptychadenidae > Ptychadena > Ptychadena robeensis. The sequence goes on along the minus strand of CM070041.1, from coordinate 64,383,711 downwards.
CTTGCCCCTGGTTTTATCAGGGGGAATTCCTTTGGTCATATTGTCACCCTAATTAGTTGCTAATTATTTTGGGATGTTGGCCACCCACCTCACAGAATGTTAATATATATATATATATAAACATTACCAGAGATGTTGCAGACTTGACAATGTTTTTTGGACTGATGATCACAACGAAATATAAGTTTGCAATGTAACAGGGAGTAAGTGAGGACAGCTTCCCTGGGGGTACGTCTCATCACATGACACTGTGGTAGCATGGCCCCGGTCTTTACGCCGATGTCTGCTCTTCATTTTCTGACATACGAATTGGAGGCTAAAAAAGAAATCATAACCTTTCCCTTTTGGAGCAGAAGTAATAAAATCCAATGTGCTTGAGGTATATATATAAATAGTTTTTTGAGAAGATGTAAGACAGAAAACAAAAAGTGGAAATAAATAAACTGAACTAATAATAAATGCCCAAAGAACAGCCTCAAATATATATCTTTTCCTTTTTAAGCCAAAAATGCGACGGCATTGTCCTCCTCACATGGCAAATTGTAGGTTGATCATTATCAGTTGAGTTTCCTATTCCATATATGTTCCCTATTCTAACCTGCTAAAGTAGACTTAAAGCGGACCTACCACCAGGAATCTATGTTTTCATAAATGGGACTAGAAGTGCCAATAATAGGGAGGAATGCAGTGAAAAAAACCCAAAAACGTACCTGTAA
>CM070041.1:64357034-64367803 GCA_036250615.1 Ptychadena robeensis | reverse complement strand
AACATGCGATGTTCGCCGCGAATAGTTCTCCGGCGAACAGTTCGGGCCATCACTATCCATAGGGTGGTGAGTTGGGAGAGGAGTTCTTAAGATATTTCTAAGATGGGAAACTGAGCAGTCTAGTCATTCTTGGGGTGGGGGGTTAGCTGAGGTTCTGAGACACCAACGAGATGACGGGGAAGAACAAACTGAGCTGCTGAACAACCACTGAAAAAAGGAAGCAAAGGGAATTGAGCTGCTGAGCCACTGCTGAGAGGAGTGAGCAGAGGGTACTTAGTTTAGGAGTCACCATTTTGATGAGTGAGCAGAGCTGCTGAGTTACCAATTTGATGAGTGAGCAGAGCTGCCGAGCCACCACTGAGAGAAGTAAACAGAAGGAATTGAGCTGCTGAACCAGAATGGAGAGGAGTGAGCAGAGGGTACTTAGTGGCTGAGCCACCACTGAGAGAAGGGACTGGAGGGCACTGAGCTGCTAAACCCACCACTGAGAAAATTCAGCAGAAGGAACTAAGCTGCTGAACCACCATGGAGAGGAGTGAGTACAGGGAACTTAGCTTATAAGCCGCCATTAGGAAGAGAGAGCAAAGGGAACCTTGCTGCTGTGCCACCTCTTAGATTAGTGAGCAGAGTTTCTGAGCCACCACTGAGAGGAGTGAGCTGAGGGCACTGAGCTGCTATACCCACCACTGAGAAGATTTAGCAAAGGGAACTGAGCTGCTGAGCCAAGCCACCACTGAGAGGATTAAGCAGAGTGAACTGAGCTGCTAAGACACCACTGAGTGAATGGAGTGGAGGGCACTGAGGTGCTGAGCCATTACTGAGATGATTGAGCAGAGGGAACTGAGCTGCTGAGCTACCACTAGGAGGGTTAAGCAGAGGGAACTGAGCTGCTGAGCCCCTGAGGAGAGGATTGAGCAGAAGGAACTGAGCTGCTGAGCCACTGAGGAGAGGATTGAGCAGATGGAACTGACCTGCTAAGATATCACTTAGAGGAGGGAGCAGAGGTAACTGAGCTGCTGAATCACCATGAAGAGAAGGTGGCAGATGAAACTTAGTGGTTGAGCCACCACTGAGAGGAGTGAGCAAAGGGAACTGAGCTGCTGAGCCACCACTGAGAGAATGGAGTAAAGGGCACTGAGCTGCTGAGCCATCGCTAAGAGGATTGAGCAGAGAGAACTGAGCTGCTGAGCCACTGTGGAGAGGATTGAGCAGAGAGAACTGAGCTGCTGAGACACCACTGAGAGGCTGGAGCAGAGGTAACTGAGCTGCTAAGAAAACAAGTTCAGCTGTCTCAGTTGTTAAGCTTGAGGATGAGTGACTTTACATCTATGGTTAGCAGCAGATTGTTTAAATGTTTAATAATGAATAACTGAAAAATTAATATTAATTAGTTTTTTTTTAGGTTTATACACAAAAACCTCTTGCTTAGTAAAAGGTAGAAGTGTCTGAAGATTTCATACTAATTAGCTACGGTAATTAAAGTGATTTTTCAGGTTTAAGAACATCTCATACTGTTATACAGAGAGGTCAGAGTCAAGGCTGCAGGCATCAATTTATTTCAATCTCATCAAAAGCTAATTTATTCAACAACACACACACTGCTAATTGGTAGGCATGGCATTTTGTTTTCAGACAACTCACTGGAGACTCTGCAGTCCTGGATTCCTCCAGGTATGAGTCCCGAACTCGTGCTTTGTTACTTTATGGCCAGTCCTCTAAGGTTTGGCCTGGGTCAGACAACCAGATCAAGATCTCCCTCCGTTTAGGATCCTGCCTTCTGTTGCTATTGGTTTCCTTTATCCTTGTTCTACCAGCATCCTACTTTGCCTATGCCCATACTCCATTCCTGTGTTCTGATGGATTCACCAGCTCTCCATATGTTACCTTTGTTCTTGCTTGGAGAAAGTTGAAGCCAAGAAAAAATGGCATCTCAACATCTTGTTGGAAAATATTTCTATATAAAGTCCGGTGTATCTTATCGTGTGCACTATAAGCTAGTTGGAGCCATATGCCAGGGCCACCATCAGGCCGGTACAAGGGGCACTTCAGACCCAGGCCCGACCTGGGGCCCGGTGGTCCACTGCCCGCTAGGTGCCATTCTGTTGTAAGTTCCCCATCATGAACGTTGAGCAGAAGCACATCTAAGTTTCTGTCAGGATGTGCTGCCAACATCTTAGTCTTAATGTCCCCATACATGGGTCGACTTCTCAACCCGTGTCCACCTTGAACGATCGATCAAAATGTTGTCAAAATCAACAGGAGAATAGATCGTACAGGAATCTGACATGTCGTTTTTTTGGATCGATCTTTTACCTTCAAAGTACGCTGGTGGTGATCAACTCGTGCCATTTTTAGTATGACAATGACATCATTTGCGACCCAGAAAATTTTGGAAATTGAGCTGAGAAAATTGGATCGTCCAAAAATCGATTGTTCTTGGAGGGTGTTAATCAATCAATCGACTGTGAACTATCAAATCGATTGTTGATCGGAAAGAAATCAACCCATGTATGTGGACCTTAAGTGAAGGAGGGAAATTACTTAGTATGGGGCTCCAAAATGTCTGATGGTGGCCCTGCCATGTCTCTACTCTAAGGGCTTGTTACCATTACGTCGGGAGCCCTCCGCTAAGCGTACACGCTTAGCGGGGGTTCCCGACGTAGCAGATAGACTTACCTGCTCGGCGGACGGGTCTGTCTTCATTGCGCCGACCCGATCCGCCGGTGTCAGGCTGAACGTAATCGAGTACGTTCAGCCTGTACACCGGCGGATGTCTAAACAGACCATCCGCCGGCAGACTGAGTCTATGGGATACGTCGGGACCCCTGCTTAGCGTATACGCTTAGCGGAGGGCTCCCGACGTACAATGGAAACAAAGCCTAAGAATCAAATTATTGTTTCATTGTATAAAGCAGGGGTGTCAAACTCCAGTCTGGGGGCCAAATCTAAAGGTAAACAGATATACCCCCTGATTACATCCCCGCATTTTAGTCTGTGAGTGGATCCTTCATGTTCTCCCATTGTAGTAGAAAATAGGTAGTAGGTAAGTATACCCTTCCCCTGCACCCTGACCAGAGATGGGCAAACTGCGGCCTGTGGGCCATATCTGACCTTTTTTTAATCCATCCTTGTCACCTTGGTGTCAAAACACACTTTCTCCCCTCTGCTTGTTCCCTTCAATAAGTGGAGATAAGGCCTAGAGGATGATTGGTATGGTCTCCTTCTAGAGAAAACTATCATGAAAATATGGGAGTATCTGCACTTTTATTGCAAACGTTTTTTTGTAATGGAGTTTGTTATGGAGTTTTTTGTAATGACTGGAGATCACAAATTCTCAAATGTACACAAAGTAGGCAGGTATCGAGATGATGATGGTCAAACTTTTTTTCAGATATTCGATTTCGAGTTAATTGCAAAGCCCCTGAACATGGTATCATCACCAAACTTGTTGGAGATGTAGAGAAGGGTTAGGGGAACATTTGAAAGAAAAAGTATGTCTCTAACACAAACAGTTTTTGCACAAATTAAGTTCAAAGTCAAGGCAAAATGTCGAAAATTCGGAAATTCGACTTTAATTTTGAACTTAATTTATTCAAAAACGATTCGTGTTAGAGACATACTTTTTTCTGTCAAATATTTCCCTAACCCTTATCTATATCTTCAGCAAGGTTGGTGATGATACAATGTTCAGGGGCTTTGCAATCAGCTCTGAAAGTTAGCAAGTCAAAAAATTCGAGCATCTCTAATGAGAATATCACTCAAAACTCGATATTCGCACCCTGGTTCGCCGTGTCTAAACACGGAAGGCCCTTTAAAATGAGGGACTTTAACGGCATAAAGTACAGTAGAGTAAGGTTTTTTAACAAAAAAACAGACTTAATATAAATTGTACATAAATTAGTTGACCCTCAACGGGCGTACATTACATTTAGTTGGGGACTAAGCCCAGACAGAAATCAATGTCGTAATCTCGACGCGTTTTGCGGTAAATACCGCTTCATCAGGAGAAAAGAAACAGACAGTATGTATCTGTAAGCATGTAGAGTAAGACAAAACATGAGAAATCATGAGAGCGTATATTTGCGTACAAACCTCCAATGGTTTAGTTACACTGTTGTATCCTAGGGTCAGTAAGAGTAAGTAGGGTCATAATAAATAGTACCTACTAATTAGTCTGAACGGAAAATGCCGAAAGGGAGACCCCCGTATTTCCAGGGGGTGAAAGACAACCAGAGCCAGGAGCGGGCGTCAAGCAGAAGACGGGCAGGATGGGACCGAGCCGAAGCAAGCCTTGCCTGGGGAACGGGGAGCCTGACCCCACCCCAGGTTACCAATTAGAGCCAGCCAGCGGATCTAGGAATAGGTATATAGTAGATGTAGGTTGGAAAATCCAATCTGAGATGTAAATATTAGGGGAAAGCCAAAGAGTATATAAAGAGAATTCAGTCAGAGGTCTGTCTGTCTTTGAATCCCAGTATCTGGAAAGCACATTTCCTTATTTTGATTACCGGACGTGACGTCACTTTCGGTTCTAAGACGATTTTTTTTTACTAGAGACCATGTTCTTCCTCTGGCCGGATTTTCTGCTCGTGTGTTTGGGCCTGTTGCTGGATAACACAGACTTTAAACTCCCGCCAAAGGTTTTCTATGGGGTTGAGGTTAGTGTTGAGCTCGAATTTTTGAAATTAATATACCGTATTTATTCTAGTACAACGCGCACCCATGTATAACGCGCACCCCCAATTTTCGCTTAAAAATCTGTATATTATACACGCACTCGTGTATACCGTGCACCCCTAATTTTCGCTTAAACATCAATGCCCTTAATGGATCTGCTCCCCCTGTAGGCCAGACTGGCCAGCAGGGGGAGCACATTTAATGCAATAGGCGAAGTGGGAGCTGATAGAGCAGGGAGTCATGCATAGCAGTGGCTGCAAAACTGTCATCCATGGCGGCTGCTAAGTCCATGTTCCCCCGGTCTTCTTGCCCTCCGCTCCCCCTGTAGCAGGGGGAGCAGATGTGGACGTAGGGCAAGAAGACCGGGGGAACATGGACTTAGCAGCCGCCGTGGGTGACAGTTTTGCAGCCACTGCTATGCATGACTCCCCGCTACAGGGGGAGCAGATCTCGGCGGGGAGTAGAAGATCTCGGCGGAGAGTAGAAAACGTCGGCACAACCGGCTGCCACCCTCGTGTATAATGCGCACTCAAATTTTTACCTCTTTTTTGGGTATAAAAAAATGCGCGTTATACTCAAATGAATACGGTATATTTAATGAATATTGGCTATTCGAGAATTTGCAAATATGGTGGATGATATTCAGAATCTCGAATATTTGCAATGTTATGCATCTGGAAGCTATACGGCCATGCATTACGAATATACAGGGAGTTCAGAATTATTAAGCAAATGAGTATTTTGACCACATCATCCTCTTTATGCGTGTTGTCTTACTCCAAGTGTATAGGCTCAAAAAGCTACTACCAATTAATGCATATTAGGTGATGGCATCTATGTTTAAGAGTGAAGATAGGGGATGTGGTTCTAATGACAATCAACACCCTTTTTTATATTAGGTTGTGCATTATTATTAGGCAACTTTTCTTTCCTTTGGCAAAATGGATTCAAAAGAAGGAGCTTGACAGGCTTAGAAAAAGTCAAAAAAAAAATAGTGTGAGATATCTGAGCGAGATGATGCAGCATCTTAAAAGTTGACAAAGTTCTGAAGCGTGATCATTGAACAATCAAGCGTTTCATTCAAAATAGTCAACAGGTCGTCAAGAAGCGTGTGGAAACAACAAAGGCGTCAAAATAAAATTGCCAAATGAAACTGAGGAAAAGGTCAAGTCGTTTGCAGTCTGCACGATAATGCATTTGCCACCAGTTTGGCAATATTCAGAGGGTCTGTAACATCACTGGAGTGAACCAAAAGCACAAGGTGTGCAATACTCAGAGACAGAATGAGAGGCTGAAAATGACGGACCACCACTGAACAAGACACACAAGCTGAAAACGTCAAGATCTTGTGCCAAGAAATATCTCAAGACTGACTTTTTATAAGGTATTTATTGGAGATGTGATAATGAGTTTAGGAGGAGTGTGAGTATTTGATGTCCAGATGGATGGCAGTGGCTGGATTGGTAAAGGGCAGTAGATGCCCCAGTCCGTACTCAGATGCCAAGAAAGGTGGTAGTGGTAGTACTGGTTTGTGGCTGGTATCATAGAGATAGATTGTGGGGCCTTTTCGGGTTTGGAGGATGAGATTCAAGTCAACTCCCAGTCCTATTGCCAGTTTTTCTGGAAGACACCTTCTTCAAGCAGTGGTACAGGAAAGAAGTCTGCATCCTTCAAGAAAAACATGATTTTTCATCAGGACAATTTTGCTCCATCACTGTACGCGTACACAGTACTCCACAGAGTGTGCTGGCAAGAAAGGTGTATTTAAAAGTAAGAAAAAAACTAATGACATGGCCTCCTTTGTTCACCTGAATCTGAACCCATTGAGAACCTGGTGTTCCATCATCAAATGTGTGATTTACAAGGAGGGAAGGAAAAACAGTGCAAACTATCATGAACAGGTTGTCTGGGGAGGCTGTGTTGCTGCTGCACGCAATGTTGATGTTGTGAACAGATCAAAACACCTGACAGAATCATGGATGGCAGGCTTTATTTGAGTGTCATTGCAAAAGAAAGGTGGTCTATATTGGTCATGATTTGTTTTTGTTGTTTTTTTTGAATGTTCAGAAATGATATTGTTTGTGAATGTTGAGATGTTATTATTGTTTCACTGGTAAAATAACATAATTGAAATGGTATAGTAAATTTGTTTTTTGTTAAGTTGCCTAATAATTATGCACAGTAATAGTCACCTGCACACCAGATATCCCCCTAAAATAGCTAAAACTAAAAAAAAAACTAAAAACTACTTCCAAAAAATATTCAGCTTTGATATAATGAGTTTTTTCGGTTTCATTAAAGAGTAAACATAGAGAATTGTTGTTCAATAATAAAAATTATTCCTTCAAAAAATACCACTGCCTAGAAATATTTTGCAACATCCCTGTTTATATTCACAATGCGAAAAGAAATTATAGCATGTAAAACATTCATTTGAAGAGTAATGGCAATGTGAATGCATTGCGGAATATAGGCGATTATTCGAAATTGCAAATGTCAAATTGAATATAAGTAGAATTGATTTAGAACGAAATAGCGTAGATTCGATATATTGCTATGCCGCTTATCAATAGTTGAGGTTGTGAGGGAGCTAGTGGCTAGGCCAATCCAGGACTAGTGATGTCTGCGAACCCAAATTTTACGCGATTATCCGCATATGACTTCTAATGGGTAGGCGGAATTTTAAAAAAACAAAAGGGACCCTTTTCTGGCCACAATAGTGTTGGGAAAGTTCTTTTCATGGGGTGTCAAACACCTGGAACAAATGAATGACAGAGGGGAATAGGGCATGGAAAAACTCCCAAGAAATTTTTTTTTCACACAAATAAATCCGCAAAAAAGATTTCAAATAGTAGTCAATGGATCGCGTCGCATTGGCGGGTTTTCGCGTTCATTTTGCGTTTTCCGCTGGTTTGGCGGTGTTTTTCGACTTCGCTCATGGCATTTGAAACACCTGGACAATGAAATGACAAGGGGAGAATCCATGCAAAACTCCCAAGAAAAATTTTTTTGCACAAAATAAATCCGCATCCAAAGATTTTCAAAATGATAGTCAATGGATCGCGTCGCGGTTGGGGTGTTTTCGTATATTCGACGTATCAGCTGTTGGAGTGTGTTTTCGCGTTCGTTTTTCGCGTCACTCATGGCATTGCCCGTTGTTGTTTCACCAACCTTTGCCCGTGTCACCACCATTGTCGTTCACAAAATATTGTTACTATTTGTTGTCAATGACCTTTGTCGTGCAACTGACCTTTGTCAGTGTCACTGATTGTCGTGTTATTGAATTGTCCGTGTCTCCACTTCTCTCAGGCAGCATGTGAATGGCATCTCTTCCTTGCTTATGTTATAGATGGGTAGGATTAGGATGGTCGTAGAGTGGGTGGGTGTGATTGGCTGGATATGGCCTGCTGACTGATGACTCACAGGGTAAAAGTTTGTTCAATTTGTAAAAAGATAGGGGGCGAAATATTTGCCCATGTGTTCGAGTATTCGACGGTGCGAACCGGATATTCGCCGCGAACAGTTCGGCGGCGAACAGTTCGGGACATCTCTATCCAGGACCTTGAAATTCTTCTTACGAAGCCACTCCTTAATTGCCAGGGCGAAGTGTTTGGGATCTTGCCATGCTGAAAGACGCAGCCCTATTTAATCTTCAATGCCCTTACTGATGGAAGGAGGTTTTCACTCGAAATCTCATGATACATGGCCCCATTCATCCTTTCCTTTACACAGATCAGTCGTCCTCAGCATTCTTTCTCCCCCAAACACAACGAGTTGAGTTTTCTACTTTGGTTTCATCTGACCATATGTCATTCTCCCAATCTTCTTATCCAAATGCTCTCTAGCAAACTTCAGACGGGCCGGGACATGGTCTGGTTAAGCAGGGGGAAACGTCTGGCACTGCAGGGTTTTGTGTGTTACTGATGGCGGCCTTTGTTACTTTGGTCCCAGCTCTCTACAGGTCAGTCACTTGGTCCCCCGTTCTGGGATCCACAGCTCACAGTTCTTGTGATCATCGTGACCCCACGTGGTGAGATCCTGCGTGAAGCCCCAGATGGAGGGAGATATCAGTGGTCTTGTATGTCTTCTGTTTTCTAATTATTGCTCCCACAGGTGATTTCTTCACAGCAGCAGTGTGTGACAACCTTGTGAAGACCAGATAAGGTCTGACCTCTGTCATTGCCAACATGGAGATATAACAAAGTATTGAGATGACCAAATACTTATTTTCCCCATCATTTGCAGAAAAAATCTTTACAGATCAGACAATGTGATCTCCTGGATTCTTTCCCCCATTCTGTTTCTCATAGTTGAGGTGACCTATGATAGAGATCACACGCCTCTCTCATCTGTATAAGTGGGAGAACGCGCACAATTGGTGGCGGGCTAAACGCTTTTTTGCCTACTGTATACCATATTTTTCGCCTTATAAGACGCACCGGCACATAAGACACACCCACTTTTAGGGCAGAAAAACCAGAAAAAAAAGATTTAATAAGTTTTTACATCAATTGGGTTATTGCAATGAATTTCATGGATGCAATATCCAGAAGGTGTCACTAGTAGCAGTACACTCTCTAGTAGCTGAACACACGTCATACTTTACACTGATCTGAGGAGGAGGGCTGGGCTGTGTTCTGCTCTCTCTCTCCTCTCCCGATGTCACTGATTCTGTGTCCGTGGGGCAGCTGATTGCTGTTCCCACAGACAGGAGAGCTGTAGATGCCAGTTCATCTAGCTCTGTCTTCATTGCCCATGCCAGTTCAGGGCTGGCATAGGCAATTACACAGTTCAGATGGGAGAGCCGGATATTGGCTCTCCCATCTGAACTGACAGCTCTTTCGTGCTGGCGGGAAGCCAAGGTGTGACTACCGGCGGCCGAGTGGCCGCGGAGGTCGCGCATTGGGCGTATAAGACGCAGGCACTTTTTTGCCCCCCAATTGGGGGTGAAAAATGTGTGTCTTATATGCCGAAAAATACGGTACATATAGTGTGGCATAAAGTTTGCCACCACAGGTAAAGTAATACAGCCATCATACACCGTATCATTTCCCTCGTTGCTCGGCGGGTCACCATAAATCGCCCTCTTTCCTCTACAAGCCTAAAATCCATTTCACTTGACAGGTTTTTGCAAAAAAAAAAAATGAGTCCCCGCCCTTGGGTGACAGGCATCCGGCGCTCGGAATCATAATTAGCGAGTCTTGTCAGATTGAAATACTTAGACAGCATAATATATTAATTGTGCAGAAGGTACACATAATTACACCAGGTGTAATTACACTGTAGTTAAATGTTACATAGAAATGACACTTTGCTTGCTTAATTTAAATCAATAATTAAAAAGCGCGCTGAACTCTGCGAGGAGCACAACACGAGGCGCAGGAGCCGGGGAGAAAAAAACACAAGATCGTTAGAAACTTGTATTTTTTTTTTTAACAGGAACCTGATTATTTTTCAAAATGAGATAATTATAGAGCGCTGCAATTATTTAATCTGATTTATTAATGAAAAAAATAATATTTATACATGACACAATATTTGAGGGTGCTTTGGGCTCGTCGGTTAATCTGGAAATGCAACGAGTGCAGGAGGAATGCAGCTCAGAGAAATCCTGTCGTATTTAATATTATTATTATTATCATTATCATTTATTTATATAGCGCCAACATATTACGCAGCGCTGTACAATACATTAGAGTGTAGATACAAACACACAATAACACACAGGTACAGGTATGACATAGGAGGAGTAGAGGACTCGGACGGGCTTACAATCTAATAAGTTAGGGAACAAGGTATACAATAGGTGGGGAGGATGGGACTGGCATGGTGGTGATGTTAGGGGTGAGAAGATGGGTAGGACAGACTGAGAGGTGGGTTTTTAGGACTTTTTTAAAAGTGCCAAAAGTAGGAGTAGTCTAATGGGGCGAGGGAGAGAGTTCCAGAGAGTAGGAGTGGCCCTAGAGTCCTGAAGCCTTGCGTGTGATGAGGTTATGAGTGGGGATGTCATTAGTAGGTCACTAGAGGAGGAGAAGGGGTGGTTAGGGGTATATTTATGTACCAGGTTGGAGATGTAAGGAGGACAGGAGGTG
>CM070041.1:64344363-64356934 GCA_036250615.1 Ptychadena robeensis | reverse complement strand
GTAGATGAGTCTAGCAGCAGCATTCATGATGGACTGAAGAGGCGAAAGTCTAGTGAAAGGAAGACCAGAGAGGATGATGTATTTCTGTAGTGTTACAGAATTTCTATAAAACTCATGATAGATCCGCAATCAGAGGGTTTTCTGGAAATTCCTGTGCAGAGGTATCTGCCCTGTAGCAGGGGAGGTGCTCACAGGTCATACAGGGTAAAATATGACTGATAGGCGGAGCTACAGGTATTTGCCATTCTTTGCTTGTAGCACTTGTGCCAAGTTTCTGTGTACTTTGCCAGCACGTCCCTGTGGGGTTGGGCCTTTCCACTAGAGAAGGTCGAATTTGTTTTAAAAAAATTGACAATTTTGAGTTAATTGCAAAACCCCTGAGCACAGTATCATTCCTAAACTTTTTGGAGACATAGAGAAGGGTTGGGGGTACATTCCAAAAAATGAAGTATGTCTCTAACACAAATAGTTTTTGCACAAATTCAAAAGTTCAAAGTCAAATCAAAATTTAAAAAATCGAAATTTCGTCTTAGATTTTCAACTAAATTTATGTAAAAACGACATGTGCTAGAGCTAAAAAAAAAAATTCAAATGCTCCCACAACCCTTCTATACATCTCCAGCTATTTTTTTTGATGATACCATTTTCAGAGGCTTTGCAATAAGCTCACAAATTTAGCAAGTCAATAAATTCGACCATCTCTACTTTCCACCAAGCCTGCCATTCTTTGCCAGCTTGTAGCACTTGTGCCAAGTTCCTGTGTACTTTGCCAGCACGTCCCTGTGGGGTTAGGCCTTTCAACCAAGCCAGGGACCAGAAGAAAACATCATTACCATGTAAGTGTAATTTGCCTACTAGGCTAGGGGATGAGATGGGAGGACTCTACCTTAAATATAGCCTTGCTCTACAAGACTAAATCACCTATACTATTGGGCAGGGTTACAGGTATTTGCCATTCTTTGACAGCTTGTAGCACTTGTGCCAAGTTCCTGTGTACTTTGTCAGCACGTCCCTGTGGGGTTGGGCCTTTCCACCAAGCCTGAGGGACCAGAAAAATTATCATTACCATGTAAGTGTCATTTACCTACTAGGCTAGGGGATGAGATGGGAAGATTCTCCCTTAAATATAGCCTTGCTTTACAAGACTAAGGCATCTATACTATTGGTGTAGTGGCTTGAGAAACAGTCACCTTACTGCTATGTATGTGCTGTATTATAGGCACTGTATAATGCTGTATATGCTGTATAATGTGTGTTTATCCCTGTAAAGGGTTACACCTGTTGTTTACGAAATGCTGGTACCATGACTCATGTCTGGGTGTGTACTTGAATCCTTCCCTCCAAAATGTAACAAACATAGTCCAGCCCAGAAACAGGCCTTAGGCCAGCCCCATTCCAAGGAGACAAATAGAAGCCCTTTGGAAGCTTCTGGGCTTTTTCCTGCTTCTTCCCGGTTTGTTCCTGGTTTGTTCCTGTGACTTCAGAGAGAACTACAGGCCTCCAGTGTTACACCCTGGAGAAGGTCCCCAACACCCAGCCATTGGTCCAGCAGCTCATGAACAATGCAGTTTGGAACGTATATCCTTATGCCTGAACCCCATCCCTGCCTCTGGGTGATGGTGCCACATGTGTAAATATTCCTCAATAAAACTGTAAATAGCCCCCACCTGCTGGCGTAGACCTTAGAGTTATTGGGCTGTAAGGGGAACCTGGTGATCAAGCAGAGGACATCCACCCCAAAGAATCTGGTGTTGTTAGTAGTTTCACATAAAGTACTCCCACGACACTACACTGGGTTAGAGTCTAAGCCAACTTTTTTTACAGAACATTTTTATACCTACTGACTGTATCCTACCCATGGCCCATTGGATAGTGCAAAGTGTGGATACATTCCTCCACAGAAGAAGTAAATTGATGAGTGTGTGGACATTACATTATCACATATTAGCAGAGGCCTGTGGGGGGGCGCTGCATCTCAGGGAGTGTAAAGCCTACAAAAGTCAACCTGTCAACAAAACAAGTCTAGTGTCACCTGTTAAAGTGGAAAACAGCCAGCATCAGTGGCGGTTTTACAGATGGGCAGTATGGGCGGGTACCCTGGGCATCGTGGGGGTGGCATCCGCCCATACTGCCTCTATGTACAATTGGCCTTCTCCTCCACGCGCCGCCAACATCAGAGTCCAGCTCAGTCAGTTGGAGGAACAGTCATCCACCCTCTGTCAGCAAAACCGTCACCCCCCACAAAAGCCATTTCACATGGAGAAAGAACAAAAGTGTGGACCCCCTATGTCATGATCATTTTCTGGAGATAGGTCGGCTTTAATGACTGATCTTGCAATGTTCTGCTTTTCTGCATGGCCATGAGCCCTGACCACACTTCTTGCTTTGCGTTAAAATTGAAAAGCACGTCCTTCTAGAACCAGCGCCCTTCCTTTTTCCAAAGCAGCAATTTTACGGCGTCTATAATTTGTGACATCCAATAGTGGGAAAAGTGGAATGCATCTTTAAATATGGCTTGGCAGGAGAGGCAAGTCTGTGATTTCTGGCAGGGATCAGAGCTGGGGACAGATGGCCGTCCAGTTTTATGTGCACCCTATTGAGATGAACAAGTGACAATTTATAAAATGCTCACAACTCATTAAGGCTGTTTATTAAACTGTGGGCTCCCAATTCCCCTTTGCATTGCTCGGGAGATGTAGATGAATCTGCTGACAGAAAAAAGCCACGGGGAAAGAGCGGTCGGCGCACCCACTGGTACGTTACATTGTAAGTGAAGGAACTGACCCGTCATTAGATTATTAGGTTGGTACCAAGGTGACAACAAACAGCGTTCTGAGATATTTTCCTACCCTTACAACTGCACATGCTCAGATAGGCCTACTATTCAAGGGTTAATCTTGCGGTTTTCGGATGTTTAAGGTCAGGGGTTTGGGTGGGGTTAAGCCGGGAACACACGGCTCGATATACGAGCCGTTCGAGGTTCCCGGCAGCAGCGCGATGACGTCTGACTAAACTTTCCCTAACCTTAAACACCCAAAACCTTTAGGATTAACCCTGTAACTCCGGAGAAGTAGGGCTATCTGTGCATGCGCAGTTGTGAGGGTAGGAAAATTTCACAGGGTTGCAAACAACGGTCCTCTTACCCTTGGGTCTTCACTCTATGGAAGAGGACTTATCCACTCTTGGACTGTTTCATTGACACAGGGCCACCGTCAGAAATCCTGGGCAATACTTGGTACTTGGACAAAAGTTGTTGAGCGGAAAAATTCACCCCCCCCCTTTCCTTCCGAAGTTGCTGAGAGGGGGGGGGGTCTAGCAACACCACACAACACCTCCCGTCCAGCTTCGACAATGAGCAGACTGCATCCCTGCATGCGGCCACCGAGCCCCTTGATGCTGACTGCCGGGCCCCCCTAGCTGCTTGGGCCATGGACAGAACTGCCCTTTGTCCCCCCTGATGGCGGCCCTGCATTGACAACCTATGAAGAGGGCAGAGTTTGATGGACTTTATGCAGTTTTTAAATATTTATATAAAGTTTTAACTATAAAAAGCTTTAAGCAGGGTACAGATGTGGAGATATGGGTCAAATCGATGGCCGTTTCGAGCGCCGTGCACGCTCACGGCCATCTATCTGACCCATATAATATGCCCCCAAACAGCCATATTGGACATGACCGTAAATACGGCCGATGTCCGGTGCTTTGCCTAGAGACCGCTGGTCTCCAAGCAATGCTTCGGCTGAGCTGGGCAGAGCAGAGGCGTCTCTCCCCAGCCAGCCGATATCTGACAGCAGCGTGATGACGCCATCACGCTGCTGCAGGGTACATTGGACAGCTCATAATATCGAGCCGTCTGTACCCTGCTTTAATCAGCCCCAACTTTTCTGAATTGCCCCCTTGACAGCTACTTTGTCATGAAATCTTGACCTGTTAAAGCAGGTCAGCAGATCAGAATCAAAAGGTACTCAGACGATGGAGGTACCTAGAAACATTTTGTGTGTTGAATAATCCGGCTTATACTCAAATGTATACGATTATTTATTTATTATTTTCTCAAACTTGTTTCTCATTTTGGGGGATTGTTCATTTTTTCTTCACCTTGACCCATTTGGCAGGACATTAAACCCAGATAATAATCCTTCCATTCAAATGTGTAATTTTCAGCTTAGCCCGATTAGGTAACTCTAAAGCTGGCCATACACCTTTAGATCTCTCTGTCAGATATCCTTTAGATCTAGCAACAACTATGTAGTGCCGGGTCCTCTGCGATTGAACACAGGTAGACTTGATTGTTTAGAAAGTCCCTCATATTACATGGTTTTGGTAAAACAAAAGGAGATCTAAAGGAAATCTGACAGATAAATCTAAAGGTGTATGGGGGCCCTTTACATTCAGGTCATATAGATGAACATTAAGATCCTCATCCTTGTGCTGATGCATTGTGTTTTGAGTCTATTGTGTTTAACCGTTGTGAATGCGGAATGTGACGAAGAGGAGGCAATCACTTATGCAGATTTCTGAGAATTGATCATCAGAAGATTTATTCCGTGTATCCGAAGGATGGTCGGACGTCTATAACATACGGTATATACATTTACATTTATATTACATTATCATCGCACAAAGGGTAACTTTACCCGAACATGAGATAAATCATTTGAAGATATTTTTTTTCTCAGAATTCGACTTATAGAATTTGTTGGTTATAAAGGTTGAAACTCCTTCTCTCCTTCTCTTTTGTACCTATCACCTCTCCTTCGTATGGTCTACCAACTGTCTTTTAAGGACCCTTTACCTTGGGGAAACTTATCCCCCCCTTATTTTTAGTACCCATCCCCTCTCCTTAGTGTGGTCTACCAACTGCCACTTAAAGCAGTTTTAAACTAAAAAAAAAAACAGACATACGTTAAACAGACACAATACTCACCTGTCAGCAGTTCAGATGCTGGGAAACTGCTACACCCCACACTATACTTACTTCACTTGCTTGCAGTTCTCATGCCTGCATCTTAGCTCCTGGAGATGTGCAGACTTCCACCCACACTGCCCCCCCTCCTCCCCCCCTCCACTCCGCCTCCTCCTCCTGTCTCTTCTCTATAGGAGCTGCAGAGACTCATAG
Organism: Ptychadena robeensis; assembly: GCA_036250615.1. Classification (NCBI taxonomy): domain Eukaryota; kingdom Metazoa; phylum Chordata; class Amphibia; order Anura; family Ptychadenidae; genus Ptychadena; species Ptychadena robeensis. The sequence continues at coordinate 64,351,815 of CM070041.1, read as the reverse complement.
GGGGGGGGGGGGGGGGGGGGGGGGGGGGGGGGGGGGGGGTGTGAAGAGGGGGATCAGCTGCTGACAATTTCCTGCCTGGGAGAGATGCCCCAGACACCCCTTTGGCTGCCTAGGCGCGACGTAATGCAGTGGGAAAGGAGAACTCATAACCAGGTCCCCTCCAGCTGTCAGAATAAGATTTATTTTTTAAATTAAGGATCTCAGCAATATTGGCTGAGCTGCAGCTGATAATGCTGAGTGACCTCCCAGGTGGTAGGTCCGCTTTAAGAATAGTGATGAGCGACTAGGCAATATTCGAATTCGCGTAATTTCGCGAATATCCGCCATAATATTCGATTCCATATTCGTAATCTCGAATATCCGCACTTACGACATGAATTGCGATCTACAAATCGCAATTGCGATCCAATATGCGCACTGCATGCAAGTCAATGGAGCTCGGATATTCGACTGGGAGAATATCCGTCATTTCCGTTTAAAAAAATCGCATTGTGATTATATAATCGCGATCCCATTCATTGCAATGGATCGCGATGATAAAATTGCGATCTTGAGATCGCAATAAATCGCGAAAAATCGCGATCACGTCGGATATCCGATGATATATTCGCGAATATTCGCGAAATGGCGAAATAGCGATATTCGAGCTAAATATTGGAATATTCGAGCTCAACACTATTTAAGAACCCTTTACCTTGTGAAAACCCCTCACATCCTTATCTTTTGTACCTCTCCTTAGTGTGATCTACTACCTGCCTCTTAACCTCCTGAGCGTTTCGACGTTGGCACAATATGCTCCGCCCCGATTGCCTGCTCAGCTGGAGGAGGTAAACATAAGTCTGGCGTCACTGTAGACGCCTGACTTACGTTGAAAGAAAGCGATGCCCCTCCAGTTAGACGGAGGTCTATGCCGCCGCCTACCCCCGCCCCCCTTCGTGTCACCGGTGACGCGATCGAGGGCGGACCCGGAAGCATCGGCATACATGCCGATGCTCCGACCGCCGTAGAAAGACGGCGATACCTAGAGCGTGGCTCTAGTTAACTGGGGCTGAGTTTTATGATGCATGAAACTCAACGCTCAGAAGGTTAAGGACCCTTTAACTTGGGAAAACCCCTTCAATTCTTATCTTTAGTACTCATCCCTTCATTCACTCTTAGACTGTTTTATTGACACAGGGCCACCGTCAGAAATCCTGGGCAATACTTGGTACTTGGACAAAAGTTGTTGAGCGAAAAAATCCACCCCCCCTTTCCTTCCAAAGTTGCTAAGAGGGGGGGTCTAGCAACACCACACAACACCTCCCGTCCAGCTTCGACAATGAGCAGACTGCATCCCTGCATGCGGCCACGAGCCCCTTGATGCTGACTGCCGGGCCCCCCTAGCTGCTTGGGCCAGGGACAGGACTGCCCTTTGTCCCCCCAGATGGCGGCCCTGCATTGACAACCTATAAAGAGGACAGTGTTTGATGGACTTTATGTAGTTTTTAACTATTTATATAAAGTTTTAACTATATGAAGCTTTAATCACCCCCAACATTGCTGAATGATTTACCCCCCTGTAATCTACTTAGTGTGGTCTGTCACCTGTCATTTAAGCACCCTTTAACTTAATGATAATGAATGAAAGTGAGTGAACCTTCCATTGGATGCTTGGGTTCAGCACCATGGATAGCGCTCGTCCTCACCATCTCCTGCTTATTGTACCCTGTCCTCACAGTAGAGCACCGCTTATGTAGTTTACCTCCCACTGTGTGTGGAAACACAATATCACTACTTATGTGTTTGTAGTTTTCACTTGCACCCGGGTGCACCGCATGCCGGGGTGAATCAGGGGATGACAATGATCTCACCCCTATGTTGCCACGAACGCTCTCTAGGCCTCCACACACACGTTCCTCCCTGTTCCAGACACAGGGGCAGTCAGGCCTCACGGTCCTCACCTGCAACGGCAGTCGGGTGGGCTCTCTTCCGGTTGGCAGGGCCTTGCGCACATCCCCCAATAAAGGTCCAAGACACTTCCAGTTGTTGTGAATACGGTGCCCCTTTATTGGATTCTCATCACGGTGCCATGTACACTTCACATCAGTCCTGGGAACCATCTGGGAGCAGCATCTGCCGGTACAGTCTCTCTGGCCTAGCCTTCTCCACCCAAGTGTCTCCTCCTAGGCTAGGACTTTACCCTTGTTCCCAGCGTGGGATACAAGGGTGAGGCCTTAGTCACATCTCTGTATAGGCCTGGTCTTCATGTGCACAGGCCTGAGCCTGTTTCCCACGGAATCTGGTACAGCCCCTGTACCAGAGAAGACCCTGCCTTAATTAGAAGACCCTTACTTGCTGTTCTCCTCCCAGATGGCTCACCAAGATCACAACATCACATGTTCAGCTTCTGAAAGCACATTCCTTAAATTGATACATCTCACTCCCATCTTCAGCAGGACACCTTCTCTGCCTGGCTACAGCTCAAATTACAGTGTCCCCATACAGCACAAACACAATCACTGACATTACTCCTGGGGACACACTTACCCCTTAATGACCAATGACCCAGCACACTAAAACCCACCTTACCACAGTCTGGGAAGACTCGCTTTCTCCAGGACATTGGCAGATTCCACTCTGGAACCAATAAGGAACCATAGTCCAGAGTCTTCCACCGAAGCTATGTGCTCACCAGCTGCCCACATGCAAGTATGAACGGTTGAGGATCCCAGTCCTGAAAACAAGGCTCTCCCAGCTACTCCTGTATAATTTGAGCGGTCTGCTCTGAGCTGCCCCCCGAGAGGGCCCTCGTTTATATATTCTCTTCCCCCTGGTAGGTCATAGGGCAGAATCTTAAAAGGGGACAGTATCTACCTATTCCCTGATACACATATAACATTCGATGAGTCCTGATTGTCATACACGTAGCCAGTATTTTGTTTTTGTGCTTGGGCATCCACTTTAAGGATTCATAAAATATTAGGAGTTCAGATTGAAATGGATGGCTGTAGGTTATGTGCGCCCCGACCCAAGGTATTGATCTCCACCCGATGTAACTTTTTCAGGATGGATTGTATTCATTGGCGTGATTTGATGATTCCTTTTTTCATGCAAATATTGGTTTATTGACTTCTTCGAGTCAAGAGACTGTTTTATGCAGAAAATATATTGTCTTTTAATATATGATAGTTAGAACAGCTGTCTGCGCTTATTATCCAACAATCTGAAAACAGTAGAGTAAGACGGGCTCATTACTTCCTGAGATGCGCATTTAACTTCCATCAAACAACATTAGGAGTCATCCTTACATTGCTGTCATTTAGCATATGAAGTCATTTGGGGAATACCAGCCAGGCTTTGTGTTACCGCAATGGATGCAGAAGTATCAGCAAATTCATTAAGGCATTAAGGGAATAATACATGGAACATGTATTATCCTACTAACTACTAACGCTGAACTTTATTCTGCCTGCCCCCCCCCCCCCCCCCCCCCCCCCCCCCCCCATCATCAACATACATGTTTTAGACCCAGTATGTGTAAAGATCATGGCTAGTGCACAGAATTTGTCTCAAGAACCCTCAGCAAGCAACTGACTGGATTATGGGTGGTTAGTGTCTTAATGGGTTCCAGCCTGGAGGAGCTTGGATATCTGGGAAGACTGTATATAAAGTGCTCCAGATACCCCCCACTTGTAATGCCAAGCCTCTTTGATGACCAATAATTGAACATAGAGTGCAAAGGGGCAGTCGGGCTAGATGGAGCATTGTGTTTATGTCTAAGATAGTGACTCAGAATCAGAATTTTGGTGTCATCTGAGCTTGAAAGCAATCTTGTCAGGATACATTTGATACCAGGTTGGTGTAGACCCAGTCAGAGGAACAGAACATGACAGCCAATATGTGTAATATCCAGGCATCAAATAAACAGCAGATTTAAGGTCTGGGATAAGCCTGGGCAATGTGTAAGCAATAAAATACCAGGAGGACAGAAAAAAAATCCAAGAGGGTGGTAAAGAACCCAAGAGGGCAGGAGAGGACCCAAGAGGGCAGGAAAGGACCCAAGAGGGCAGGAGAGGACCCAAGAGGGCAGGAAAGAACCCAAGAGGGCAGGAAAGAACCCAAGAGGGCAGGAATGAACCCAAGAGGGCAGGAAAGAACCCAAGAGGGCAGGAATGAACCCAAGAGGGCAGGAGAAAATCCAAGAGACAAGGGGAGAATCCAGAATGGTATAAAAGAAACAAACATATAGTGATAGATAAGTAATTTCACTAATTCCAACAGTCACCTGTACACAAACTAAGGAGCATTTTTCAAACTGTTCCCCCGAATGTAAAGAGCTTTCTTCCAACTGTAACCCAACATAAACAGTATTTTTTCTTTGGTATCCCAACTGCAAGGAAAGGTACTTTCTTCCTACGAGACCCCAATGTAAGGAACATTCTTCCTATGAGACCCCGATGTAAGGAACATTCTTCCTACGAGACCCCAATGTAAGGAACATTCTTCCTATGAGCCCCAAATGTAAGTAACATTCTTCCTATGAGACCCCAATGTAAGGAACATTCTTCCTATGAGCCCCAAATGTAAGGAACATTCTTCCTATGAGACCCCAATGTAAGGAACATTCTTCCTATGAGCCCCAAATGTAAGGAACATTCTTCCTATGAGACCCCAATGTAAGGAACATTCTTCCTACGAGACCCCAATGTAAGGAACATTCTTCCTATGAGACTCCAATATAAGGAACATTCTTCCTACGAGACACCAATGTAAGGAACATTCTTCCTATGAGACCCCAAGTGCTAGAGGCATTCAGACTACCAATGCCACAGGACGTCTTTTCCTCTGGGCTCCACTCCTACTAACCAACCACCATATTGTTGTGGGTATCACAAATCTGAAAATCATTTCAAGAGTTCCTCCACTGTAAGAGATTGTGAAAGCATGGCCTCCATGTTCCCTCCTTCATATTGTGACCATTATGATTTATTTGTATGGAAGGAAAATGTCGACACACTGTACATTCCAAGAAAAATAGAATCCTGCTTTATGTAAGAGTGACCTTAAAGGTTTTTGGCATTCTCTTGGCATTTGAGGGAGAGACGTGCAGAACTTAGATAGCAGGGAAATGACTTATGAATAATAATTGCCGTACTGGTTTCAGTACAAACTTTCAATAAATTTCAGTGTAGCCGTCTAGTCCCTGGGTGTTCCGGCACTGTTTGATTTACATCAACACACAAAACCGGGCTGACCTTAATCACTCACACACGAAAACTCGCAGCAACCTCCAAAGTGTGTACTGCTGATGTGGAGGAAAATATGAAATGTTACAACCATGAGTTATAATTAAAGCAAGCTGGATTTGTAAAGATGAGTGTACCCTACGATGGTGCATGTCAAGGCAATCTGATATTTGTGGATCACGCTCATATACAGTGGCTTGGCCCCCTTGAACTATTCCACATTTTGTCACATTACAGCCACAAACATGAATCAATTTACTCCTTTTATTTCTGATTAGCGCTCTCCTTGTTCGGCCTGTGAGTTTAGGTGGACGGCCTTGTCTTGGTAGTTTACAGTTGTGCTATACTCCTTCCATTTCTGAATGATTGCTTGAACAAGGCTCCGTGGGATGTTCAAGGCTTTGGAAATGTTTTTGTAGCCTAAGCCTGCTTCACATTTCTCAATAACTTTATCCCTGACCTGTCTGGTGTGTTCTTTGGACTTCATGGTGTTGTTGCTCCCAATATTCTCTTAGACAACCTCTGAGGCCGTCACAGAGCAGCTGGATTTGTACTGACATTAGATTACACACAGGTGCACTCTATTTAGTAATTAGCACTCATCAGGCAATGTCTATGGGCAACTGACTGCACTCAGACCAAAGGGGGCTGAATAATTAAGCACACCCCACTTATTATAGTTATTTATTTGTAAAAAATAATTGGAATCATGTATGATTTTCTTTACACTTCTCACGTGTCACCACTTTGTATTGGTCTTTCACGTGGAATTCCAATAAAATTGAGTCATGTTTGTGGCTGTAATGTGACAAAATGTGGAAAAGTTCAATACTTTTGCAAGCCACTGTATATGGTGATGAGCAGTGGTGTAGGAACCACTATAGCAGCCATAGCAGTGCTATGGGTCCCATTTTTACAAGGGGGCCCACCATTCCTGGAAGGGCAGAGATTGCAGAGACAGGTTGGGATGGGGAGGGGCATACAAATTTTTGCTATGGGGCCCAGTCATTTCTAGCTACGCCCCTGGTGATGAGGTATGTGGAGTAACCTCTTAACATGGAATGCAATTGGTCATCCCGTTGAGATGGCCAACATACAACAGTGGTCCAAAAACCGAACCTTCTGTATTTGTTGGAGCATAACCCAATATTGATATTGCCATAAATGCAACACTAAGGATGGTTGGGGTTCCCGTCTAAATGAATCACTACATTGCACCATGGGATGATCCCATAATTCTAGAACAGTGGTGGGCAACTGAGTTGATATAGAGGGCCACAGGTGCGGCCCTCGGCTTCACTAAAGGGCCGCACATAACATATTCAATCTATACTGACTTAAAAGGCATTTTATAATGAAAAAAAATGACAGCATGGGTGATTCTGCAGACAGGCGAGTTGCTATGTTCTGTGCATTAACAAATAGGTTTTGGGGGCCGCAATTGGAGGACTGAGCGGGGCCGCCGAAGAATGCCCAAATGGCCGCAGGTTGGGCACCTGGGTTCAAGAAGGTTGCAAATTAAATACATTTGGGTAGCGATGGCCGAAGTGTCCGCAACATGTTCGCTTTTCTTCCTCCGGCGAACAGTATGGGTGTTCAAAGGCGGGAAGAAGGTGACTATTCTTCTGCTGGCGGACCTGGAGCAGAAATATCCAGCCAGTGGAAAAAAAAATTCACTAGAGACCGGGCAGAGTAGCCGGTCTCTAGTGAAATAAGACCAGCTTCAACTGGAAGTGACATCAGTGACGTCACATCTGGATATCGAAACTGGGAACTGTGTGGCAATGATGTACAGATACAGAGGAAGCACATATATCAGTGATGGTGAACCTATGGCACGTGTGGCAAAGGTGGCACTCGGAGCTCTCTCTGTGGGCACACAAGCTTTTAGCTAGCACAGAGCAGAGAACTGCAGCCTATTGGCTCTCAATGGTGTCAGCTCTCTTCCCCTCTCTTCTGATTGCACACAGTGCCTCATACCCTCTCCTATTCTACCTTATAAGAAAGAAGAGTGTGTGTTTACATGTTTTGTGTCTGTATATGAGGTATTCAGGTTAAATTGCCATGCTGGCACTTTGTGATACATAATTGGGTTTTAGGGTTCAGTTTGGGCACTCGGTCTATGAAAGTTTGTTCTACCAAAACCACGTAATATGAGGACCTCTCTAACCTTCCAATCACTATTTATTCTATCAGGGAGGACCCTGCACTACATAGCAGTGATATA
>CM070041.1:64329065-64341290 GCA_036250615.1 Ptychadena robeensis | reverse complement strand
GTTGGTAGATCTGATGGAAATTGTATGGAGGAATCTAAAGGTGTATGGGGGGCTTAATGGTGTGTAGTACCAATTTCAGGTAGACTGGCTTAATAAAGAACCGTGTTCTCAGTAGTCTCCAGTTTCTCACTAGAGATGGTCAAATTATTTTTCTAAAATTCTAAGATTTTGACGATTTCAAGTTAATTGCAAAGCCCCTGAACATGGTATCATCACCAAACTTGCTGGAGATGTAGAGAAGGGTTGGGGGGAATACCACAAAAAAGGTATGTTGCTAACTCAAATAGTTTTTGCATAAATTAAGTTCAAAGTCAAGTCGAAATTTCGAAAATCTGAATTTCAACATTTTTGAACTTAATGTATACTAAAACTACATTTGCTAGAGCAAAACTTTTTCAAATGTTCCCACAATCCTTCTCTACATCTCCAGCAATTTTGGTGATAATACCATTTTCAGAAACTTTGCAACCAGCTCACAAAGTCAGCAAGTCAAACAATTCGCCCATCTCTATTCCTCAGACTACAAAGACCAGGTATAAACATTTCATGGAAGGACACCCAGACGCTCGTATCCTCCAGCCGTGCCCCCAGGCCTCTGCCGTCTTGTACCACATTAGTATAATCCATGTGTACTTAAACTTTAATTTCTCGTTTCAACCTTGTCGACTTACATAAATAGACGTCAGATATAAATAGAAATAAGATCACGGAGGAAGAGGCAACCTTCTGTTGCTCTGGAGTTTCAAGGTCTGGGCCCCCGAGGGTATTCTGCAAATCCCAGGCTTGGAAGGAAGAGGAAAATAAAATGATCATTGACATTTTTTTTACAGGAGATCTAATTTTAAACATTGCGGCAGATTGATATAAATATCCGGCTTCAATTCATCTATTAAGGTGGATCTGATCCTTAGCTGACTTCCAGGCTGCCTCTGTTGTGTGTATCAGAAGCAAATGGCTATTGGTTAATGCGGTGATGGTTTGCCCATTTTCCTCTATATGGCTACTTTGTCTTTATTAGTGTTTACAATATGCGCATATACAAGTGCGGATTTGCATAATGAAGGTAATAATGACTGGAGATCACAAATTTCGGAATTTATTGCGAATATTAAGTAAAAAATGTGCGATATTTTGCAAATACGAATGGCCTATGCTGCTCATCACTAGTAATGAGTAGAGATGGTCGAATTTTTCGACTTGCTAACTTTGTGAGCTGATTGCAAAGCCCCTGAACATGGTATCATCACCAAACGTGCTGGAGATGTAGAGAAGGGTTGTCGGAACATTTGAAAAAAAGAAGTGTTGCTTTAGCACATGTACTTTTTTCATAAATTAAGTTCAAAGTTAAAGTCGAAATTCCGATTTTCAAAAAATTTTACTTGACTTTGAACTTAATTTGTGCAAAAACTATTTGTGTTAGAGACATACTTTCTTTTTTGGAGTATACCCCCAACCCTTCTCTACATCTCCAGCAAGTTTGGTGATGATACCACGTTCAGGGGCTTTGCAATTAACTCGAAATCGGCGAAATGGTCGAATTTTTTTAAAAAAATTCGACCATCTCTAGTAATGAGTAGAGATGCTCGAAATATTCGACTTGCCAACTTTCAGAGCTGATTGCAAAGCCCCTGAACATGGTATCATCACCAAACTTGCTGGAGATATAGAGAAGGGTTGGAGGAACATTTGACAGGAAAGATAATGTCTCTAACACAAAAAGTTTTTGAATAAATTAAGTTCAAAATTAAAAACGAATTTCCGAATTTTCCGAATTTTCGACATTTTGACTTGACTTTGAACTTAATTTGTGCAAAAACTATTTGTGTTAGAGACATACATTATACTTTCAAATGTTCCCCCAACCCTTCTCTATATCTCCAGCAAGTTTGGTGATGATACCATGTTCAGAGGCTTTGCAATTAACTCGAAATCGTCGAATATCTAAAAATAATTTGATCATCATCATCTCTAGTGATCAGCGGCATAGGCAATATTCGAATTCGCGTTATTTTGCGAATAATTCTACTAATATTTTATTCTATATTTGCAAATATTCACAATAGCACGCATCGTTATAATCACCTCGTAATTACCTTTAAAATGAATAGTCACATGTGCTATATATATATATATATATATAATATATATTCGCAATCCATGCCCATAAGCATCCCAATTCGAATATTCGTAATTGTGAATATCCGCCGCCATATTCGCGAAATTTGCGAATTCTCGAATTGCCGATATTTGCCGCATATATTCAGAATTCGAATATTCGAGCCCAACACTACTCATCACTAGTCTTTCTATGCTCTCCAGTAATGATTGCATGGCATTCTGTAGAGTGGGACTCCGGAGTATGATAACCACTAGCGTTGAGCTTGAATATTTGTTTTTTTTTTCTGTGAATATCGGCTATTCGAGAAGTCGCGAATATGGTGGCCATTGGGATGCTTATGGGCATGGATTGCGAATATAAATAGCACATGTGACCATTCATTTTGAAGGTAATTGCTTACACTGTCTAAAGCCTGGCATACACACGCTGATTAGCGGCCGATTTTTCCGCCGATCGACGGGCGTGCGCGCCGTCGTTCAGCAGCAAAACCGGCCGCCAATCGGCGTGTGCCCACATGGGGCGACAGATCCCTGTCGCCCCACAGCTCAGCCGGCTAGAGAACGGACATGTCCGATGTTCTCTGGGGATGCCATTAACTTCAATGAAGACCGGGTGCCTGGCCGATTAAAGCAGCCCCAGAATGCACCGTGATGACGGCATCACGCTGCATATCGGAGCTCGTCTGTCTGCACCCGTCTGTTGGTGATACCATTGCAGAGAGATCTGACTAAATGTGATGTGCTGCAGAAGGTACTGTCATGTAACTTTTGGCAAAATCTGTAATCTAGATGTGATTTCCGGCCAATAAACCTGGGGGAGAAGTTTAGCCTTCGATCCCCCTCTGACATCACACTGTCCAGGTGATTGCACCCTTTTGACACTTTTTTAGGGCTTGTTTCCACTTGTGCGGAAGCCCGCGGTTGACTACAGGGCGGACGAAACTGCGCCCATGTAGTTGAATGGGCTAGTCCCTGACCGCGGTCAGGAGGCGGTCAGGGGGCGGCTAGGGGGCAGTCAGGGGGCGGCCGCCGCCTAAAAACTTGGTCGACCGGCGGTCTGCACTATTCCGCGGCCGTCCAGCACTGACCACGGCCATAGAGGTGAATGGCCCCAGCATAAGATGCGGTGCTTAGCAGGGGCGAATCTAAGCGGCTTCAAGTGGAAACAAGCCCTTATTGGTAATGTGGGAACAGAGTATACAATAGGTGGGGGGAGGGACTGGCATAGTGGTGATGTTAGGAGTGAAAGGATGGGTTAGCGAGACTGAAGAGGTTTTTTTTTTAGGGCTTTTTTAAAAGACCCAAAATTAGGAGCAAGTCTGATGGGGCGAGGGAGAGAGTTCCAGAGAGTAGGAGCGGCCCTAGAGAAGTCTTGGAGCTGCACATGTGATGTGGTTATGAGCGGGGATGTCATTAGTAGGTCACTGGAGGAGCAGAGGGGGCGGTTAGGGGTGTATTTGTGTACCAGGTACCAGGAAGATAAGTAGGGGGGGGGGCTTTTTCAGCACATTATAATCGAATATATATTGTAAATTAAACTCCAACTCCTCACTCATTAATTGTAACTGTTAAAAACTGGATAAATAAAATACCAACAAATCTCCTAATCCTGCTGAAATAATTTCTCCAACATAACTATTGCTTTACCACAAAATACATTCTCCTAAAATAAACCTGTTGTGTAGACTCTTGGTGTTAATACATGAAGCTTCATGCACCCACACATTAAGACAGTGACACACTGTTCCTTCAGATTCCCCCGGCCGCGTTAAAGAAATATCCGCCCACGATTTTATTTTTTTATAACACAACATTCCAATTCTTGAATCATTCTTAACACATCTCCGATGCTTATTATCCGTGCAATTAATTCACGGATACGAGGGACAGTCCCAGAAGACTTTACAGCATGGAGAATTGGCTAAATCTTCCCTCATGTATTCCTTGCCATGTAAATAAATACATAGAAATGTAGGATAAATGTTACAAGGAACAGATCATGGCACCAGGTTATCCCAGGGTACGAAAAAATTGTCTCACCATAATTGAAGAAGCTTCTCCTGGGGGGGGAGGGGGCAAGATTTTTATTACAACTTAATATCATAGACAGGGGTGCACATAACTTTTTTAGATGAGTACCAGGAGATGGTGTTTGGTACTCACCCCATATGCATGGTGTATGGTCTTCCTCACTGTCCTCTGCGTCCTGCATGGTAGACTCTGCAGCAGATGGACCTCCCTGTTCCTGATTGAGCCTCCGATTAGCTGTCTCCATCCACAGGTCACCAGCTGGCTTTGGGTCACATGTAACTTTCAAAGTACAACACCGTTTGAACCCCCAGATCTCAGTTTCATATCTCAGGAGGAGGAGGAAGGAAACTCCGTGCATCTCCACCCTGTCTGTGTAGTTAGATTTTAGACCATTTTGCGTACCATCATATTGCTTATGTGCACCCCTGGTTATAGAAAAAAGAGAAAAGAGAAGGGTTGAAACAATGAGAGAGAATAATAGGAAGGCTCCAGATGAGTTCAGTACAGTACATTATTCCCTCATACATACATGTGAACAGACTGAGAAGAAATGTTCATGAAGGATACCCCTAACTGCAATCTTTTATAGTTATTAAAGTTTCCCTGTGGTTATCCAAGTGACATCAATTGTATATATTAACAATAAAAACAATAAAGATTTTTGGCAATAAAAAAACCTTTTATGGTAGTGTATACAAAATAGTGAAGTTGTGTTGAGCTGTAATCTCAACCTGCAATATCAGCTTCAGCCACCGGATGTCACTAGAGAGTGCTTGCCATCAAAGCAGAACACAAGCACTGCATCTCACACAGCAGGGAGGAGGGGGGAGGAAGCTCCGTGCATCTCTCCCCTGTCTGTGTAGTACGTGGATGCTAATGGAAGGATACAAAAGGTAGGCAAAGCTAGTTTTTAGACATTTTGCGCACCAGCGTACTGCTTATGTGCACCCCTGATCAGAGGAAATATAATGTTCCTAGCAGTCATGTAGCTATAGAAGAATAGCGAGTCATATTTGTTTTATTAATAGAAAAAATATAACGAAGCTGAACAGAGAGAGAAGGATTGAAACAAAGAGAGAGAATAAAAGGAAGGGTCCAGATGAGTTCAGTACGGTACGTTATTCCTCAAGTACATACATGTGAACAAACTGAGAAGAAATGTTCATGAAGGATACAAAAGCCAGCAAAACAATGCAGGTTGTCCCCATGGTGGACCTACAGGGGTTGGGGGATAGCTTAAAGTAGTGATGATGAACCTTTCAGAGGCCGAGCGCCCAAAAGGAAACACATAACCCACTTTACGGCAATGTAACCTGAATACTGAGGTTTTAGTTTAAACAATGAAAGACGCAGATTTTTTTGCCAGTAACAGATATGGTTACCACCAGCACGACGGTTACTGCACAAAAAATCCTAGCGATGCCTCACACAGTGTGAAATGGATCTAAAATTTTAAAATTGTGCCCCGACAAAGGAGAAAGCAGGTGGCTGTACTTTTTATGATGCTGTCGTATTTGAGTCAACTAGTCGTGATGATGAGATCACAGACAAGTGTCCATCAAAAAACAACTTATAAGTTCTCCGTAACAGTCAACAAGGCATCAAAACAAAACAAAAGTAGGCTAAATTTCCTGGTAAATCAGTATGGCCACAAGATGGCGCTGCTGTCTGTTTGTTTACATTGCACCAGAGTCCAGCCCCTGAATACCATGTTACCCTGAGCTGAAAAAATCACCTCCCACTCCTCCCACCCCCACCAATCTGAAACAGACTGCAGACATACTGATACAAAATCGGTCTACGCATGCCAACTAGTGATAGCCAAACATCGGCCGCGTCCGTCCGCAAAAAAGGCGAAGGATCAGCAGGGAATTTGAAGTTCTCCATGTCTGTCCGCGATCTATACCGGAAATGACGGCGCAACGTCCCTTCCGGTATATGGAACGCACAGTTCCTTGTTCCTAAACCGGACCTTGCCTGGTATAGTACTAGAGGTCGGGTGTCTATACCCGGTCTCTAGTGAAAATAATTCTTCCAGTTCAAATGTGGTCATGTTAAAGTGTAAGTATGTAAGTATGTTATTATTTCTTTCCGGCCATACCACCCGGTCCGGCCGGAAAAAAATAATAACGTACTTACAAGCAATGTCCCCCACTGAAATCCATTCTGCTCTCATGTTCCTTAAAGCCACCAGTTCTAACGGATTACAGGCCCCAACCAGGGCTGTGCCAAAGTAATTGCTGTAATTGCTGGCTGGTATCCAAATGTAAACAACAACATGCCTTGGCTTAACCTCTTGGGCATGCCCAGTAGCATGGGAAATTACTGTGCATAGGAAAATTCCCATGCTACTGAGCATGTCCATAGACTTCACCTCACCAGCGGCAAAGTTTATTAGCAGCGGACCTGTGCAGTAAGCATTGCAAAATTTGCCATGCTACTGCGTATGCTTATACAGTTCAAATGTGGTCATGTTAAAGTGGACCTACCACCAGAAATCTATGGCATTGAATGGCACTAAAAGTGCCGATAATAGGGAGGAATGCAATAAAAAAAAAACCTACATGTAATGAGCAATTTGAGAAGATATTCCCACAGCTCTCCCTCACTGGTCTATAGGCAAGGCAAGGCAACACGTCACAAGAGCACTTTGTTTTTTTGGATAATGCTGTGATTCACATAATTATATTGAGGAAAATACCCATAGAAGATCATTGAACGCCCCCCAGTGGCCACCTGCGATATTGCACCCCTAGTTCAATGACCTTCTATGAGAATTTTCCTCAATATAATGATGTGAATGACAGCATTATCCAAAAAACCAAGCACTTTCATGGCGTGTTGCCTTGCCTTGCCGATACCGGAACACGATGTGAGGGAGAGCTTGCTCATTACAGGTAAGTTTTTTTTCTTTTTTTTACTGCATTTCTCTCTATTATCGCCACTTCTACTGGCATTCATGAAAATATAGATTTCTGGTGGTAGGTCCATCGCCACAGGTGATGTCTACAGATATCAGATTGCCCATGAGGCAGATTTAGGCCATGTTGATATTGACATCTACATAACAGAACCTCAACTCCATCCAGTGCCGACTTCAAGGATCATCATCATCATCAGAGAAGAAAAAATGCCCATGTTCTACCTGTGTTCATGTTGGGCTCTTCCTACATCCCAAAAGCTGGAAGGTGGGGGAATGGGGGGTCACCCTCAGGGGCACTGTGGCTTAGTATGTGGCATGTATTTCTAGGATATGAGAATAACTTGAGTAGCGTACAGGGGCCCCATATACCTCAATGGTAGAGGGTCCCTTAAAATGCTATCGTTCTTAGTCCAGATATAGACACCAGTTTTTGGGAAGACCCATTGCACGACTCATTCCAGATTCTGGCAGATTTTACCAAAACAGCCAGAGGGTGATGCTTGTAGCTACAATTACTGATTGAAATTCATTCTCCTCACAGGACAGATAAAATCAGCAAATCAGCAGAGAGGAAGGCAGAGAGTGGATCAGGGAAAGACAGGTTAACTGTGTCTAATTGCCAGAATAGGACTGAGAGCTTTTATTATTTATTTTTTTAACTTTTTGACATCTGCTGTCAGCTGTTCCCCTTCAGCCTTCCTGCAAATCACATAACCTCCTAACTGCACCGGACAGCCAGCTGACAGGTTAGAGTTCCACTCGGCAGGCACCCCAGGGATAATTGTTGTGTGGGTGGAACTGTGGTATCTTCAAGTGAGGAAATTAATGTTTGCAGATTTAAGCCTGGAAAGGGAGATTTCCAAATTTATAACAAGCAACCCTGTCAGTCGGAAAAGGCAGGCTTTAATTATTGTCAATACTACAGATTCTCTGCTAGAATCGAGGATCTTGCCCCAGTTATTCTAATGGCGGGGTTTTTTTTTAGGTTGCATATTTTTATTAGACAAGTGGAGGTTGTGTGACACCGAGCCAGCCGCCTGCTCAGAAGAAGTCATATCTGGATCACATGACTGGCAGGAGATAAATTGGAGCCGTAACTCCATGGCTTAAAACTTGATCTGCATCCAAAACTTTTTAACTCTCTTGAAAAGTTTTAAAATATTCACTTCCTGTCCTTGTGACTATAAATGGGATAGAAGTTATAGGGAAGTCTAGAGCTTGTTTAAACATATATAGTGGTGACCCAATAACAGTGGAGCAGTGGACCCACTGTGCCACCAGACAAGCATAAACCAGGGTGCAGAGTGTAAGGAGCCCCTGGTATTCACCAGAGCACCCAGCAAGGGGTGATGGGTTTTGCTGCGGGGAGCCCCCGGGTTGCGGTCCCTAGTTACACTTACTGGTAGCGGCTGACAAGGCGAAGTACAGAGATGGCAAGCAGAGACATGATCAGACAGGCGATAGTCAGGGCAGGCGGCAAACAGGTAAGTTAAAGACAGTTAAGGGGTCAGACAAATGAAAGCAGAGCCTGTGGAACAGAGACTGAAAGACCTCTATGTTCAGTCAAGTTCCTGGTGTCTGGGAATTCCTTAAGTATCTGGACAGGTGGTCTGATTGAACAGGGATCCAGGTGTGAAATAAGGAGTGCTAATCAGGTAATGCCCAGGAGAGGGAGCAGGAGTTACATCAAGTGCCACCATGAATTTCACCAGCAGAGGAAGCAAGAGTCACATCAAGAGCCATCATCACTTCCACCAGCAGAGGGAGCTGATCTGTGAAAGGTCCTGGTCCTCTGAGGTTTGGTAAGAGACACAGAACTGGTAGATGGCGTATCTGCAGTTAGAGATTGCTGGGTGACACCGCCATCTGTAACAAGCAGATTGACACCTACTTGTTCTCTATTCATTAAAACCTTATTGGCACATTTACAATGCTTGGGCAGTTACATTACTTTACATGACAGGAACTCACTGGGTGGTCAGACAGCTTTAGTACCGAGCTGAACCACGGGTCAGGGTCTGGTGTCTTCCAGCACCTCTCACTGTCTAGCCCCTTCTCTGCAGACTGTTGCACCCGGCGTCTGATCTCACTCCATCTAGAGATGGTCGAATATTTTTTCAAAAATACCACCATTTTGACGATTTCGAGTTAATTGCAAAGCCCCTGAACGTGGTATCATCACTAAACTTGCAAGAGATGTAGAGAATGGTTTGGGGTATAATACAAAAAAGAGTATGTCTCTAACACAAATTGTTTTTGCACAAAGTAAGTTCAAAGTCAAGTAAATATTTCGAAAATCGGAATTTCGGATTTTGAACTTAATTTATGCAAAAACTAAAAAGCTAAAGCAAAAAATTGTTTCCAAATGTTTCCACAACCCTTCTCTACATCCCGACCAATTTTGGTGATGTTACCATGTTTAGGGGTTTTACAATCAGCTCACAAAATCAGCTGATTTGACCATTTGACCATCTCTTTCAACCTGTTAGAGGCAGTGTCCCAATAAAGTCTCTGCACATGCTGCCGTTGGTGTAAGAACCTTTTATTGATATTCTTCAGGTACATCAATCAGTTTCATGGCAGCCATGTGGTAGGAAACCCATTGCCAACTTGTTCAGTCTCTGGCCTAGCCCTCAATCCACCAGGTGTAAACTTCTCAGGTCTAGGGCACCCTTGCCCCCAGCTGGGGGACAAGAGAGATGTCTTCATCATGAGATTACTGGTCTTCAACCCCACGGACTAATGGTGTGTTATCCATGAGGGTTAGTGTCAAGCATGACACTTTAGACCACAACAGGTCAATGGCTCAGGCAACCAGGAAAGGACCCCCCAATATAGACACTGGGCCTTCTATCACCTACTCCAAGGAAGGGCACTCCCATAGGGCTTGGTCATGGTCACATCATACATAACAATATTAAATGCCTATTCATCAGCGTATTTATTAACCCTTCGCACACTGGTTTCTTCCATACACAGGCCACCCCACTACAGACTTCCATCTATATACTCATTTCCGAAGTCCGCTTGTGCACTTCCCTAGAATCTCTGGGTTTAAGCGCTATTAAATAGGGAGGTGTGTAAGATGAAGAAGACATGGTGCAAGACCATCACCTAGGTCAGTGGTTGCCAAACCTACTCTGCAGGGCCCCCCTTTTCTAATTAGGAACATTATGGAGCCCCCTCCCTATTTAAACAAGGGTTAAGAATAAGGGGCCTGCGCCCCCTTAGAATACCCAAGGGGGCCCAATCCAAGTTTAGCAACCAATGACCTAGGTCATGGTCTGTGATAAGTGTGACTGCAGTACAAACAGTTCTCCAAAAAGGTTGAATTTTTTAACATTCTCAGATTGACTAGATGACCTACAAGCCACCAGTCTTAAGAGAACCCTTTGTTCTACTTGTGGTCAACCCCCCATTGCTTTGAACAGTCTTATGCATTCAATAGTTGAAGGACTACAATTATTTTTGGCTTTTGCCCGCCAACCCATCTTCAATTCATCCCATGACGAGCTCAGTTTCCACTTCTATACACATTTAGCCTCCAGCCACAGAATCCACTACACCATAAGTCATATGAGTTGGGCGTCAAAGAGTGCACTGGTGACCTTTTCACTGAAGCTTTCTACTGATCATTGGTCACTGTTGAGCACCTCAAGAGGCTCCATCTTCCGAGCTAATTAGCACATCGCGTTAAGGTAATCGCGCCGTCTTTCCAGTCCTGTGACTTTAATAGATGTTACCATCCAAGGCAGGTCTTTTGGGCATCCTTTCTTTTTTCTGGAACAAGGTGAAAGGTCACACTTGCCCATACACCTGGGGTTAGGGAAGGACAGGTCTCGTAGACCCACCATCCTCGGAGATGTTTCAGTCTCTTTATGATTTATTGCCAAAGCACGGAGACACGTTGTATTCTTCTCTGTCATTTATCATTTGCTTCTATAGATCGCCTTGAAGGAAATATCTTTGGACCAGAGAAGGACACGTCCCTTTCTGGGCATCTAATGAAACGTGATATTTTTTGCCTGTAATTCCTAAATGACCTTCGCTTCCTAGCGACATACTTCCAGTAATTTTACAGGTTAGAGATCTCATTTTGTTTTCAGGCTGTATTAATCTTCTGAAGGCTGAAGAGGAAGTGGAACGTGTACATAACGGCATGAGGTGTTCTTTCGAGAAAGTGACAGCGGACCAGTAAAAGCTGAAAAGACAAACACATCATTAGCTTGGGAAACCATTAAAGAAAATGAATGGTGCTTTTATGTTTATATATATATATATATATACACAGAGAGAGAGAGAGAGAGACAGGGGTGCACATACGTGGTACCTAGCTCTGCGTACCGGCATTATTGTTACACAGCTCATATGCATACTAACAACTTGGAAGCGCTCTGTGTCTGGCTAAATGTAAGCTAAATGTTACATGTATACAATACAATAGTGGGCTGGGGATGGGATCAAAACAATCACCAAACACAGCTCAGAATGTCCTCTGGAAACCCAGAGGCTAGGGGACTTTAAAGGTCAACCAATTCCATAACAAAAAAAAATTAGTAAACATAGATGTAGTATTTCAGTAAAAAATCAAATGTAAAAGTCCATGAGTCAATAATGGTAGAAAAAGTCTTGATGCTTCCAAGTGTAAATAACAATTAGAGTTTTTATACGCTGCACGCTCAAATCATCAATGAATGAAGTGTCTTCCTTGTTTGCCCAGACAGTTCAGGGGCCCTAGGTCTTAAGATGGTTAGGTACCCCTACGTACGTTTAGTTCGCTAGAACTTCTTCAAGGGGTAGATAGTCAGAGGGCAGACACTAATATGATGAAGCATGGCAACATCATAAACGGGTGCATGAATGCGTATGGGTCGCGTCAACGGGACTCAGTAGTGGGCAGTAGAACGGGGAGCCCCTCCTTAACAGTGGTGGGGTCTCATTCACCAGGGAGGCAAAGTGGAATACCGTCAATCACGTAGTCAAGTAGAGTTTTTTTAAGGTAATGGTAATGTCCAATGCGGAGTGTAGTAATAGACGTAGTTTCCCAGGTGGGTAAATAGTGTGTCCCGGTCGGCTGCCTGCCTAGTGTCTGCTAGTGATGGCCCGAACTGTTCGCCAGAGAACTATTCGTGGCGAACATCGCATGTTCGCGT
>CM070041.1:64184407-64199330 GCA_036250615.1 Ptychadena robeensis | reverse complement strand
AGCTGTCACACAGTGCTTTTCTCTTGCCAGATTTTACCCTTACATATGTCTACTCTGACTCTCATCCACCAGATCTCCAACACCCTTATAAGTCCAATCTGGGCATCCTGGAATTATCTAACTCAAAATCATTGCTACCATTATTCTTCTGTGTCACATGTTTCTTTTCCACCTCAGGACCTCACCACTCAGTGACACCAGTTTTATGAATCTATTGCGAACTCAATTTCTTCCCTGTTTTGAATTATGTTCCCATTGTTCCTGTTTTTGGTTATTGTGTATAAGTTGTATGCCAATCATGGTTGTACAAGAAAAACTTAATCAAATAATAATATTAAAAAAACAATAATAAAAAAAAAAATATATATAAAAAAAAAAGAAGTCCAATCTGTTTTTTTCGATTATTAATTTACATTCCCAGTGTCACCCCCCTAACTGCAACCTTTCATAGTTATTCATGTTTCCCTGCGGTTATCCAAGTGACATAAATTGTATACATGTAACATTTAGTAGTGATGATCACGAATATTCGGATTCCGAATATTAATCGCGAATATTGGCAATTCGGAAATTCGCGAAGATGGTGAATATATTGCTGAATATTCGCAATTCCGGATATTCGGTATTTTTTTTCCATTACACACGCCTCTCAATGTGAGTGGACGAATGGGAAGGCTGCAACAAGAGCTTAGCAACACTCCCTGCGACCATCAACAGTATTTAAATCCAATATTGGGGTGATGCGAATATTCGGAATATTGTGAAAATCGGCACTTTAGAAAATTTGCGAAAATCACTTAGATGGCGTCCAAAATTCGCAATTTTTTTTTCAACACACCCCTCAATGCAAGTTTAACATATATTTGCGAATATATAAAACTTGCAAGATTCGCATAAAACTGCCGATATTCGCAATAAGAAGAATATTGCCGAATGCGAATATTTTCCGAATGTTTTCCCAAAAATTTGCGGCATGCCGCGAATACGAATGTTGCCTATGCCGCTCATCACTAACATTTAGCTGCGGCCGCCCAGACACGGAGTGCCTCCAGGTTGTTGGCCCCTTTTGAGTACCACTTATGTGCATCCCTGCATATAGTCTTCCTCCTTCCAGGGCCACTGCAAAGTCCACCAACCAGGAGGATTTCACTGGCCTAGTAATGTCTGATTTAGAGGGATGTTGCGATCCATTGCACCTACTACAGTCACAAGTGGATGCAAAAAGAGTTTACCCTGTTCCATGTCACCCATGAGCAAACCCCTGGCACTTTCTTGCCCTATTAAGCCCAGATTTTGGATTTCTGCACTGCCTGCTAAGTGTGAGTTGTTATAGACCTCCAGGGGTGGCTCCAGCCATTTTTTTTTTGAAGGTGCTACCTGGGTGCTAGGAATTTTCAAAGGGGAGCTTGCCCTCCCAAAAAATTTGATTTCCATGTACAACATGGGTGCTGGACGAGGATTTTGGGGGTGCTAAGCACACCCAAGCACCCCTCTGGCGCCGCCACTGTAGACCTCTGCTTGGAACTTCAACTTCCCTTTATCCATTGACTGCCCTGACCTTCCTTGACGCAGACCACATTTCTACCTGAATCCTGGTTTGGATTGGATTGATTGGCTTTTCGGACCTCTGGCTCTCTCATCTGTCTCCTTTGAAACCTGTACTCTGTTTGTTTTATATATTGGTGTTCAGCACAGTACAGTCCAGGTGCCCTGCTGAAGGAGAGTACATGTTCATTTTGAATTTCCTGTGACCTAATTGGTTATCAGCCAATTGTTTACCAAGCCTATAGCACAAGATGGTACAACAAGATTGGGCAAACCACCCATTTATTGAGGATCTGTCATGCACACTTTTGCCCGTTATAGCCTTTCTTTAGCTGTGTGCTTGGCTGTGCTCCTGTAGTTAGTTTTCCTGTCCTTCTGCAAGTGTCTTGTTGCCAATAGTGACCAGGCCTGATTTCTGATCTGATCTGTCCATCAAAATTTTTTCAAATGCCCAGATGTCTCCCCATCTCCCCCACAGCATGTCCACCTCTCCGCACACTAGCCCGGGGTGAGAGAAGGGGTAGAGGAGACTCACACCACCCCCCCCCCCCCCCCCCCCGAGCACTCTCTTTCGGGAGTGAAGATGGGGAGAGGGGATGGGGGGTGAATAGAGTCTTACTTTACATGTAGAGATGGTCAAATTGTTGGACTAGCTGATTTGTGAGCTGATTGCAAAGCCTCTGAACATGGTATCATCACCAAAATTGCTGGAGATGTAAAGAAGGGTTTGCTCTAGCACATGTAGTGTTTGTATAAATGAAGTTTACCGTAAAGTCAGACATTGGAAATTGATTTGAATTTGAACTTCATTTATCTAAAAACTATTTGTGTTATACTTTTTTTTTGTAGTGAACCCCCAACCCTTCTCTTCATCTCTAGCAAGTTCTGTGATTTAAAAAAAATTTCGACCATCTCTACTCTACACGCACAAGAGGTGAGACTCTTGGGGGGGGGGGTTGGTGGCCATCAGTTGGGGTACCCAGGGCTCCCATCTCCCTACCCCCCCCCCCCCTGCGTATATGGCCGGCTTTAGACATAAGATCAGCTCTGACACATCCATATTCTTCATCCTCCAAATCAAACCTTCTACATTCACTTCAGATTTCATTATCCTTATAACATTGCATCCATTTTCTAGCTGTATGCTTCAAAGTGTCTACAAAAGGGGGGATTCTAACATATATAATTCTGTGAAGTTCATGCATTTTATATGCTAATGTATGTGTTTTACATCTCATTGACTTTCAGTAATTATTATGTGTCTTTCATATCCACCTGGAGTTCAGCTTTAAGAATCCAGTTCTAAGAAAGCCCATTATCCTCCACCTTACATTAAACTCAATAAAAAGTACATTCCTCCGCCTGCATGTTAGCTCTTCCGCACCTTAACCATTCTCTATTATTTTTATAGCGTGTGCCACCTCATTTTAAATCATTATTTTATATATATTTTGCATGCTGACAGAAAGAAAACAATGAAGCCGACACAAATCAAATATATTCTGCTTTTTGGAGTTTAAAAAAAAAAGACGTTCTGCCATTCTCCGCAAGTTTAATAAATCCTCAGAGGAATACAATTGGGACATACGTTTTAATAATCGTGGTGTTGGATGTAAGAATGAGGACTGAGAGCAACACTGAAGGAAATGATAATGAAAAGCAATAAAAAATGTCCATCAGTTTAATCTCAGATGCATTTGTTGTAGTTGTGGAAGAAAAAAAAAAAGAGAGAAAGATTCAGAAAGAGGAGTTTGCTTAGAATCCAACGCTTGATTTCTCTGAAGTTGCCGGATGGCCGCCATTTTTCTTTCCACTCATTTAAAATAACTGGTTCCAATGATGGAGGGGAAATTCATTGGCTGGATTCATCCAATATTCTGGCTCTTGATTTCCATTTAACTTTGATTTTAGGTAACTACCCTGTTTGCCCTATGATAAGCCATCCCCACGAAATAAGCCCCCCCCCCCCATTTTTGCCCAAAACTTTAAAATAAACCACCCCCCTGCAAATAAGACACCCACCGATACCTGCCGAATCTCCCATTCCCACTCTGTCTGGGCTGGCTGCAGTACAGAGTGGAGCAGAAAGTGACTGTTACCCGGCCGTACCAGTAGTACCCAAAATAGGTAAGTCAGTGAAGGGGACATTTATTGGCTTAGAATGATCAGCAGGAGACAAAAATGGCACAGAGTGATCAGAAGGGGACAATGATTGGCACAGAGTGATCAAAGGGGACAATGATTGGCACAGAGTGATCAAAGGGTACAATGATTGGCACAGGGTGATCAAAGGGGACAATGATTGGCACAGAGTGATCAGAAGGGGACAATAAATGGCACAGAGTGATCAGAAGGGGACAATGATTGGCACAGATCAAGCAGAAGGGGACAATGATTGGCACAGAGTAAGCAGAAGGGGACAATGATTGGCACAGAGTGATCAGAAGGAGACAATGATTGGCACAGAGTGATCAGAAGGGGACAATGATTGGCACAGATCGATCAAAGGGGACAAGGAATGGCACAGAGTAAGCAGAAGGGGACAATAATTGGCACATAGTTATCAAAAGGGGACAATGATTGGCACAGAGTGATCAAAAGGGGACATTGATTAGTACAGAGTGATAAAAGGGGACAATTATTGGCACAGAGTTACCAAAGGGGACAGTGATTCGCACAGAGTGATCAAAGGGAAAAGGAGTGGCACAGAGTAAGCAGAAGGGGACAATGATTGGCACATAGTGATCAGAAGAGGACAATGGTTGGCACAGATTAAGCAGAAGGGGACAATGATTGGCAAAGAGTGATCAGAAGGGGACAATGATTGGCACAGAGTAAGCAGAAGGGGACAATAATTGGGACATAATGATCAGAAGGGGACAATGATTGGCACAGAGGGATCTAAGGGGACAATGAATGGCACAGAGTGATCACAATAAAACATCCCCCTGAAATAAGACCTAGGGCGTATTTTGGCGTTTGAAAAAAATATAAGACAGTGTCTTTTCACCTGGGAAACAGGGTAGGAACTAGAAATGGATTAGTGGTAGTTAGTTTATGTTAGGATTCTTTATGTCTTAGACCAGGGGGTGTCCCAACTTTTTACAAAGAGAGACAGGTTTTGTAAAGTGAAATGTGTTGAACGTCGGCCATTCATCCTGACGTTTTCAGAACAATTAACATGAAATAGCATATGGAAAATCAGTGAGAAGTTCACTTGATGACCATTAAATAAAGAGTAGTCCATCTATGAGCCTGGCCTTTTCGTGTTTGCATATGATAGTCCTTTCCTTTTTTGGGAGCATCTAATTATTCTAATGGCCCGAACCTCTCCTCTGACTTTAGTACCTATCTTATGTAGCAGCCAGAGGAAAAAACAAAGATAATTAATACAGAGTATAATTTGAGGGACAAATCTGAGCCTGCTGGTGATCATTACCTTCACATTCAAGATGGCGGCCCAACAGCAATTTCAGGATTTTAGTTTTTTTTTTTTTATAGAAGGAAGAATGTTTTTAGATAAATAACCTGAATAAATATATGATATGTAGGAATAAAAAAGCGTATCACTTGATGGACTTATCTGAGATAGCTGGTGGCATTACCTTCACATCCAAAATGGCGGCCCAACAGTAATCTCAAGAGTTTGGTTATTTATAGAAGGTGTAATGTTTTTAGATAAATAACTTAAAAAATATCTTGTATGTAGGAATTATATGGAATATCACTTGAGGGACAAGATAAATAATAAAGAGTATCACTTGAGGGACAAATCTGAGCCAGCTGGTGGTGCTACCTTAAAATCCAAAATGGCGGCCCAACAGTAATCTCAAGATTTTGGTTCTTTATAGAAGGGAGAATGTTTTTGGATAAATAACAAGAATAAATATATAATATGTAGGAATAATATAGTATAGTATCACTTGAGGGACTATCACATCCAAGATGGCGGCCCAACAGCAAGTATCTCTGTAGGGACAAATCTGGGCCAGCTGCTGGTGTTACCTTTAATTCCACGATGGTCAATCTCAGGAGATTGGTTAATTATAGATGGGAGAATGTTTTTAGATAAATAACCTGAAAAAATATCTCGTATGTAGGAATTATATGGAATATCATTTGAGGGACAAGATAAATAATATAGAGCCTGTTGGTGGCGCTACCTTCACATCCAAGATGGTGGCCCATCAATAATCTTAGCATTTTAGTTAATTATTAAAGGAAGAATATTTTTAGCTAAATAACATGAATAAATATATTATAAGTAGAAATAACATAGAGTATCACTTGAGAGACTAATCTGAGCCAGCTGCTGGTGTTACCCTAAATTCCAAGATGGTGGTCCATCAGTAACCTCAGGATTTTAGTTATTTATAGAAGGAAGAATGTTTTTAGATAAATATCATGAATAAATATATAATATGGAGGAATTATATGAAGTGTCCCTTGAGTGATTAATCTGAGCCAGGTGGTGGCATTACCTTCACATCCAAGATGTCCGCCCAACAGTAATCTTAGGATTATTTATAGAAGGGAGAATGGTTTTAGATAAATAACATGAATAAATATCTAATATGTAGGAATTATATGGAGCATCACTTGAGGGACAAGATAAATAATATAGAGTTTTACTTAGGGACAAATCTGAGCCAGCTGGTGGCGCTACCTTTAAATCCAAGATGGCGGACCTTCAGCAATCTCTGGAGTTTGGTTATGTATTGAAGGGCAGATGTTTTTAGATAAATAACATGAATAAATATCTAATATGTAGGAAGTATATGTAGTATCACTTGAGGGACAAGGGAAATAATAAATAATATGTATATGTAGTATCACTTGAGGGACAAGGGAAATAATAAAGAGTATCACTTGAGGGACGAATCTGAGCCTGCTGGTGATGCCATCTTTAAATCCAAGATGGCAGCCCATCAGTAATCTTGTAATATTATAGAAGGGAGAATATTTTTAGATAGTTAACATCAATATATATATATATTAGGATATGAATAAGTAGGAATAACATATAGGAGTATCATTTGAGGGACTAATCTGAGCCAGCTGGGGGGGGGGGGTTACCCTAAATTCCAAGATGGCGGCCCGACAGCAATCTCAGGATTTTGGTTATTTAAAGAAGGAACAATGTTTTTAGCTAAATAACATAAATACATATATGAAGTGTAAGAAGTATATGGAGTATCACTTTAGGGAGAAGAGAAATAATACAGAGTATTATTATTATTATTATTATTAACATTTATTTATATAGCGCCAGCATATTACGCAGCGCTGTACAATACATTAGAATGGAGATACAACACAGTATAACACACAGGTACAGGTAATGACACAGGAGGAATAGAGGACCCTGACCCATAGGGCTTACAATCTAATAGTCAACTCTGTACCTGCTGGTGGTGCTACCTTTACATCCAAGATGGTGGCCCAGCAGCAATTTCAGGATTTTAGTTTTTCAGTTTTTTTTTATAGAAGGGAGAATGTTTTAAGATAAATAACCTGAATAAATATATTATAGGAGGAATAATATAGCGTATCACCTGAGGGACAAATCTGAGCTGGTTGGTGGTCCGACCTTTACATCCAAGACGGCAGCCCATCAGTTATCTCAGGATTTTCGATATTTATAGAAGGGAGAATGTTTTTAGATAAATAACCTGAATAAATATATAATATGAGGAATAATATAGAGTAACACTTAAGGTAAAAATCTGAGCCTGCTGGTGGTGCAACCTTCAAATCCAAGATGGCGGCCAACAGCAATCTCAGGAGTTTATTTTTTTATAGAAAGAATTTTTTTGATACATAACATGAATAAATATATAAGAGGAATAATATAGCGTATCACTTGAGGGACAAATCTGAGTCTGCTGGTGGCGCTACCTTCACATGCAAGATGGCGGCCCTTCAGCTATCTTGGTATTTTAGATATTTATAGAAGGGAGAATGTTTTTAGATAAACAACCTGAATAAATATATAATATGAGGAATAATGTAGAGTAATATTTGAGGGAAAAATCTGAGCCTTCTGGTGGTGCAACCTTCAAATCCAAGATGGCGTCCCTTCAGCAATCTCCGGAGTTTGGTTATTTATAGAAGGGAGAATGTTTTTAGATAAACAACCTGAATAAATATATAATATGAGAAATAATGTAGAGTAACATTTGAGGGAAAAATCTGAGCCTGCTGGTGGTGCAACCTTCAAATCCAAGATGGCGGCCCTTCAGCAATCTCTGGAGTTTGGTTATTTATAGAACGGAGAATGTTTTTAGATAAATAACATGAATAAATATGTATGTAAATCCACAAGTAACCTTATAGTTAGATCGTAGTTGAAATGATGTCAGAGAAATATTGCTTTTGCTCAAAGCTTCTGAGACTGGGGATTATGAAAGGTCCCCTTCGAATGTTGCATTGGAAGTTCATATTACCATTTGCCAGGGACGTTGACTTATATTCTCTCTTCATTCCCGGCGTGCAAGATTGAGGTTCTGTCATTTCCGCTGTAACACAAAATTACTCTTCTCGTCCTTAAAATTGTGTTATCCTAGAGAAAGCGTGGAGGCATTTCAGCGGAAGGTCCCTGTCACACTCATTGTCACCTCTCCGGCATCATTTCCTTACATTGAATCAGCTGGCCACTAAAAGATGCTTTCACTAATGGGCCTTGTACGTGACAAATGACATGCCTCACATGGCCCGGCTTCCTCTATCATTCCAACACGTGTATCATACTACGCGTTATTGACATGGAAGGACAGCGAATACATCAAATTGCAGCCCCACGGGAATGGCGGGGGCAGGAATATTTGATAGTGTGTCATTTCATGTAGATCGGGAGAGCTGTCTTTAGCCATTTGGTTCTACCATCAATTGTTTTTCCATTATATTTGGTTTAACAACCAAATTGTTGCTGGAGAAAGTCTGGAAGAGAAAACCTGCTGGACTGAACTTAGCTTTTACCTCTGTAGAGGAATCAATGACAAGAGGCGGCTTATGTGTCAACAATCTTTATTCCAAAACGAGGCCAAAGTAAGGGCTTGTCCCCACTTGAGAAACTGGCGGGGCGGTTCCGAGCCGCGGGCGGGCACTTCCATTAATTTCAAGGGGTTTGTCCACACGCAATATATATTGCGGGCACCCACAAGCTGCTCCATTGACATGTATCTAGCGGCGGCTAGAAATGGGGCTTAGATTCAGATTGTGAGCTATTGTGCTCCCCGGCTGCCCGCACGCTGGACTAGACTGTGGAGAGTAACAGGTCTCAGAGTGGACAGCGCACCCAGTTACTCCTACTCGATCAGACCCTTCCCCACAGAGCAACCTCCTGGGGGCAGAACCTGCCCTTATATCTTCTTGGGCCCTCATGAATCATGGTCAAGAATCTTAAAGGAGGCACTACTTATTCTGTATGTTCTCTGCCTCTACTGAATCCTGGGTAGAAAGTCACAGCCTGACTGGCCTGTAAAATGATACTTGTTTTTATTTAGAAATAGACCACAAGGTTGGTATTTGTATCACCAAGAATGGTGGTGACCCTATTTTTTTTATTTTTTACTTCCTAAGTTCTGATCCCCCTCAGCGGCAGACCAAGCTGGCCAATGAGCCGATTGTGGGGCATGTGCTTGGTATGGGCAAGCTGGCTGATGAGCCCATTGTAGGGCATGTGCTTGGTATGGGCACCAAGCTGGCTGGTGAGCCCAGTGTGAGTCATGTGCTTGGTATGGGCACCAAGCTGGCCAACATGCCCAGTGCGGGGCATGTGCTTGGTATGGGCACAAAGCGGGCCAACGAGCTCAGTGCGGTTCATGTGTTGGTATGGGCACCAAGCCGGCCATGGAGGTGCCAGAGGGTAAATATCTGATCTTTCTCAACCAGCCTGGTTTGGAGACGGCTAGGCCACATTGGTCAAAACTTTTCTAGATAAATGAGGATGCGTCTTATGGTCCAGAGGTGTGGTAAAAGAAAGTTTTTTTGGAATCCTGTTGTCCCACGGTTGCCCACTGCTGCGTTCACTTACTGAGATCTGCAGCACACAGCCATGTGTATATTGACCGCAAGTGGTCTCTGGGGGCATCTTGTGGCTGAAGTTGATATTGCACGGGGATAAGTGATGGCCCAACATTGCTATGTCCATCCAGTTTCAGATTTTTGATCATCATTATAACATGTTGTAAGAAGGTTCTCTGTTTTGTGTTACAAATCAGGATATATCAGGAGGGTGGTCACAGCCAATAGTGTTCACTGTAAATGTAAGTAAATACGTCCACATGATTTTGTGTGATTTTCGCAGGAATAAATAACCAAGCTGGCCGGCGAGCCCAGTGTGGGTCATGTGCTTGGTATGGGAACCAAGCTGGCCATGAACATGCCAGGGGGTGAATTCCTGATCTTTCTCATCAACCAGCCTGGATTGGAGACGGCTAGGCCACATTCGTCAGAACTTTCTAGATAAATGAGGATGCGTCTTATGGTCCAAAGGTATGGTAAAATAATATTTTTTGGGAATCCTGTTGTCCCACGGTTGCCCGCTGCTGGTTCACTTACTGAGATCTAAAGCACACAGCCATCTGTATATTGACAGCAAGTGTTCTCTGGGGGCACCTTGTGGCTGAAGTTGATATTGCATGGGGATGAGATATGGCCCAACATCGTCCATGTCCATCCAGTTTCAGATTTTTGATTATCATTATAATATGTTGTGAGACGGTTCTCTGTTTTGTGTTATAAATCAGGATATATCAGGAGGGTGGTCACATCCACTAGTGTTCATTGTAAATATAAGCAAATATGTCTACATGATTGTGTAATTGTAGCAGGAATAAATAATCCATGGATCGGTGCCAGGCTGCCCCAGAGCTGGCACGGCATCCTGGAATTCGCCTGTTTTCCCTCCGCCGTACTTGTAACTTATCGCGCTTCTTCTTCTGATTGCTGTCATGCTGCGTCGAGTGATTATACAAAGTAATAACATGAGAGGGAAGAGGAGACGCGGTACTTAGTCACAGCGCAGCCGTTTGCATTAGATGTGACAAACATGAATAAAATATCTACATATGCATGTAAAACATTAATGTTTCATTGTTTGCTCTGACTCAGAAACTATCTGCTGGAGTTAGAAAAAAGAGTTTCCGAGAAGAAAGTAGGAAAGTTGCTGAAAAATTGATTTCCGGTGGAGTGATGGTGGAATGGGAAACCCCACTGTGGGTCCTTTAAATAATTAGATCTACTAGTCTGCATTTATTACCGTATTTTTTTTAGAAGGGAAGACCCCCAAAAGCCCCCAAAATTGGGAGGGAAATGAGGGTGCAATGAGGTGTGATAAAAGGATATTTTTTGGGTATCCCATTGTCTCGTTGACGCTTGCTGCTGCGTTCACTTACTGAGAACTGCAGCACACAGCGCCCCCCTAAGCCACCCTAAGTGTGAGAAGGAAGCCGGTGACGTAATCTGCATATTGACGGCAAGTGTCCTCTGGGGGCATCTTGTGGCTGAAGTTGATATTGCACAGGGATTTTTTCCTCCATTGAGATTAACCTCCCTAGAGGTCAGCCCTACACTGTACTCTGTCTTCAATGACACTGGCGATGTGGGCTTTGAAACCGACGCCCCTCCATTATAATGGAGGTCTATGGCGTTCCCCATCACCGTCATTGGTGACACCGAAGGGATGGTCCCAGAAACCCGAAATGCTGCGGCTATAGAGAGGTTTGAAAAATAAACTCCAAACAAACTGGGTTCACCTCGATCACTAGGGAGATTAATGGTGGAACACTTTATATATCTTTTTTTGTTCTTCTGCTCTAAAAACTTTCTTATTGCTTGCATTCACTTACCTGCTGGGCGAATGCTGTATTCTCACAGCGCTGAGTCATTCTGCCGATGCAAGGCTGAACGTAGTGGAGTATGTTGAACCTCTGAATCGGTGGATGTCTGAACACAGCATTCGCCAAGCAGGTAAAGTCTATGTGCTCCATCGGGATTACCGCCAAGCAATACGCTTAGTGGAGGGGTTCCAAAGGATGTGGAAACCCCCCCCCCTTATGGTCCGAAAAATTTGATACTGTCCTATAGAATGAATTAATGAGTTCATAATTCTACAACATGTAAATAAATGGTACCCTGCCAAGTGGAGGAGGTGAGCATTATTGGCCCCTTGAAATGCCATCACCATGGGTCATGCCACTCAAAAATATTGATGGGCAAACATTGGCCAGGTCCGTTCGAGAAGAGGCGGATCTGTTCGAGCGGAGATTCAAATTACCCGCCTGTTCGGGGGGAATTTGAATGCGGAAAACCAGAAGTAATGTCAGTAATGTCACCTCCAGTACATGGAACGCACAGTTCCTGGTTTTGATTGCCGGACGTGATGTCATTGACGTCACTTTTTCGGAGCTGCTTTTTCGCTAGAGACTGGGTTCTCTACACTTCCGGTCTCTGGTGAAAGAATTCTTCCTGCGGCCAGATCATTCTGTGTCTGATCGGGCCGCCCGAAGAATAACAAACTTCTTCTCGCCGGCTAACAGGGCAGGTCGAACACCTGTAATATTTGCAGGTTAGAAGGAAAGCGAACAGTTCGGCCATCACTACTCAAAATAGAAAGAGCAACATTGCAGTGAAATGAAGGTGTAAAACATACTCATTATCAAGTATTTGATTCATTCCAAGCGGCAGAATAGAGAACTGGGAGTCTGAAGAAAGGCTATGTATGTACTTGTCAGGATCCTGCCCTTTCCCGTCGGGCTCAGTCGCCCCCTCCGCCAGTGCCGAGTACCTCCTTACCTACACAGCTCGCCTCTCCGGGGGACTCGGGTGTCGGGGACACGTCTGGGGCCACCAGGGTATCTTCAAGGGCCTCTTCCGTGTCATCAGGGCGGCAGCCACGGGATGATGGTGTGCGCGCGCGTGCGCGCGTGTGCGCTCCCGTGCGCGTGCACATGCGCGAGCGCGAGCCCACGCCAGAATTCTAGTGGACTGGCAGTGGGAGTGCCCCAGGTGACGGTCCCTCCCTCCTGAGAGGTACTGGGAAGGCACTTCCTATAAAAGCCTGCCAGTCCTTCAAGCCTGTGCTGGATTGTTACAGCTTCCTGGTGACCGTGAATGTTACAGCTTGCTCAACCTGATTTTGATCTCCCGGTATTTGACCCTGCTCCATCCCTGACTCCGTTTGAGTTCTGGCTCCCCGACTTCTTACTGCTTGCCGCCTGCCTCGACCCTCGCTTGTGCCAAGACTTCGTCTCGTCTGCCGCCTGCCTCGACCTCTGCCTGTTTCACGGTTTACCCTCGAATTCTGCCTGCCTCGACCCTCGCTACGTACCTTGACCACGCTACCGTCTTCCCCCTTAAAGGGACACTACCAGAGACTTCCGTCCGCACCTTCCTGGGGGGGTTTACCAGGGAAGCAGGACCTTGCCACCCGAGTGCGGGAAAAGTCCACAGGGTCCCCTCAAGGGATCCCTGCCTATCTCCCACTAGGGGGGCTCTGGGAGAAGACCCTTGGGTGGCATAGATTCCCTGCTCCTGGCACCCCCGTGCAAACCCAGGATCTGCGGGCAGAGACATAACAGTACTACACTATGAGGAGCGAGGTGTATGATTCTTCAGAGGTCCTCATGGGCGTAACTAGAAATTAATGGGACCCCAGCAAAAAATCGAGCTCATTATAAGATTGGTGAACTGTAAAGACTGACACAATTAGTTGAGATTTAGTGTAGCAATGAGGTCCTGCTGATGAATGATGTTTGGGTCTGGGCAGTGACAAATGAGAGTTCTTTTGAGACAAAGTGTAGATGCTTGAAAACTTTATTTGAACTTTGGCAACTCTTTTAAGGAAGAGAGGGCGAGGGAGCAGGTATTCAGTAACCGAAGTAGAACCGGACTGACAACAGGACACCTCTATAGATACCTCTTTCCTGACCCTTTAGCCTGACTAGCTGGAGGCATGTGCCTTGACCAGACTTCACCAGCAGTTTTCACCTTCACTTCAGGCAATCTGTGGTATGGCCCCTTCTTGTGACAGCACGATACCTCTCAGCAACAGGCAGATCCCTTCTTTGGAATCAGTGACAGGTACTTCCAGAACCCCAGGCAGACAGGCTTCACAGAGTCAACTTTCCAGCACAGCTCAGCTCCTCTTCCCAGCTTCCAAGATGCAGAAGGCTTCCTGGACCTTGTGGTGCATCAGGCTTGAAGTAGAGGATCAGCTCTTTTGCTCAGGCAGACTTTAGAAAGTCTCTACCCTAGGAGTCACAGAGGCCTCAGAAGGTAACTCTGGCTCACAGAAGATGTAACAGGAACAATCAGACCAACAGGGCCCCAGGAGGGGGATCCCTGGGTCACACAACACAGACCTGAGTGAGCTCAGCCTTTTTATACACTTCTTACAACACCCAACATTCCAGATGGATGAGTCAGTTCCCTCCA
Source organism: Ptychadena robeensis (assembly GCA_036250615.1). Classification (NCBI taxonomy): domain Eukaryota; kingdom Metazoa; phylum Chordata; class Amphibia; order Anura; family Ptychadenidae; genus Ptychadena; species Ptychadena robeensis. Next base: position 64,185,347 of record CM070041.1, on the reverse strand, counting down.
AAATGTAGCAGAGTAAACGAGCAGGTGTCGTGTTGTTTACCAGTCTAAAGGTCATCTCCAAGTAGATCAGACTTGATACATTTCCCGCCAAAATTCTGGATTGAAAATGGACAAGCCTGCACCTGCCAGAGAAAACCAAGTTAACCTCTTACATACTTAGCACTATCTCTCACCAGAGGGGTGCTACACAAGGGTTCCCTGCTGCTTCCCTTAAGGATCCCCATGAACACTGAAAATTCTGGAGCTGTTAAAAGGAACTATAGGAGAAGGTGATTTAGTATCCTCTCTCGACTTTTCCCATCTGATATAGCGGGCAGAGTAGCGACTGGCAACCAGGCTTCTCCCATCTCTATATGGCCCAATAGCAGGAGCTGTATAGACATTGTGGTGGTCCACCCACCCCTCCTTGGACTACTTGGGCATGTGGAGATGACCATTATGTCCCTGTTACTTTAAAGAGAAAATAAGGTTGGCTTCTCGGCTTCATTAATATGGAAGAACCTTTCACATAGATGCAAACTGTAATCAAGTTCATCGGTCAAACATGAGTTTAAATAAAACACAAAGCTTACGAGACATATGTAAGAGACATCAGATAGTTCCTGCTCCTATGTATGAAATATTAAGGGAGTGAAGCTCTCATGAGGGATAATGGCCATGTATGTACAAATGTATATATCATTTATTTATTGAAATTGACTTTGTCAGTGCAACTTAACATCAGCAGAAGGTTGTTCCATTTATGTTCAGAGATCTCTGGCCTATCGTGATTTCTAAAAGTTGAGTGACCTGTTGTGGCAGGGAATTTGAATCTCTGCGCAAACAGGAGTGAAAAAGTCCGATCCACCTGTTTGTGAACTGACCTGGCCGATGTTCGGCCATCACTAGGGATGGACTGAACTGTTCGCCGGAGAACAGTTCGGCCGCGAACTCGGCATGT
>CM070041.1:64100795-64119746 GCA_036250615.1 Ptychadena robeensis | reverse complement strand
ACCGGCTCTGTGAGGATGCGGTTGCTTAGCCCTCCTATCTAGCAGCCTCTTATAGTATAAAGCTAGCCATACATGTGTCGACTTGTGAGCAATCGATCGCCACTCCGATCGATTCCGGTGAAGCCACAGGCGTCGATCGATTGCCCAATCAAGTCTGTGACTACCACCTTAGGGCACCGATTCCAGGACGATTCTGTGCCCGATCAATCGCTTCACAAATGTCAATGTCAATCGCTTCACAAATGTCAACTCCCCTTGATGTGTGCTGAATCGATCAGAAAAGACCAACAGGTTGGTTCCCTGGCCGATCCCATTTGGGGGCCATGTCGATCGGGCGGGGTCGATCGGTCAAGGCGGGCTGCACTCAATTCCTTGCCGATCGATCGGCGTGCACACGCCCAGTGATCGATCGGCCAGGAATCGTGTGGGAAATCGACCCGTGTATGGCTACCTTAAGACTTATACTATAAGAGGCAGCTAGATTGAAGGGCGAGGGTGGGGTCAAAAACCCACGGCACACCAGGCAACACTAGTGTGCCGCGGAACAGTGGTTGAAAAACACTGTCCTAGCCCACATTGCCGGTGTCATCAATGGACAGGGAGGTGGGGACTTTACGATCACCTGTACCGCGCAGGGGCTGAATGCTAGGGGGGTTAAAGAGGACTGTGCATCTGACTGCTTGCGGGTTCATTACACTACCGTTATATATTGTCTTAAATGCAAATACGTAAAGCAAAGGTTCCTTATACAATATAGTAAATTACAGATATACTAGACATAAAGAGAAAATCACAGAACCTTGTTCCCTTACGTTCCCTGAATACAAACCATCTTATTACAAAGCGTCTTCCCTGAGAAGAAATCTCTTCACCAATAAAACATCTGACATCGGGGAGTTCTCTCCGGGTCTCATGACAACTCATTTTGCCGATGGCGGAAACGGATCTATGAGTCCTTATCGATTTCACTTGGGGGGGATCACAAATCTCAGCCAAGTAGCCCAACGCGCGTTTATAAAGCTGATAGTGTCCGTGGATTTCTCGCCTGAGCCGCAGACTGCGATGGAGGAAAAAGAGAAAACTCCTACTGGTTTCACTGTATAGAAGGTGTTATGTTATTTACATCCGGTGATTGCCGGTATCGCTGCACTTTGCACCCACCACTCGTATTAATTTGAACCTGCGGTAACACCGACTTGATAATCCCGTATAGGCTTTGCTATAAATAGGCGGCGTACACACTTAATGCGCAGTAAGGTGTTGTTGTTGTTGGACTGCGGCGGCAAGAAGGCCAACAAAGCTCAGCATGACTCCGCTCGGAGCGCTCACTTAATATACACGTTTGTATATAGCGGCGCGGCTGTGGCCATCATTAGTGCTGCCATCATGTACGACGTGTCACTGCGCGGCGGTATATCACCGGAACAATAGACTGTATGAAAATGAAGGTAGTGACTAAGTGCATGTACTGTAGGATCTCACAGTGTTATTTTAAACCTCAAACACAAAGGCGGATGTAAAATCTAACTGAGTGGGATTGTATTTCTACCTGGCTCTATGATATTTAAAGAGGATGTATACTCAAAATCTAAAAAGTGTAAAATGAAAGAGGCTCTACCACCAAAAATTCATCCTTTCATGAATGGCACTAGAAGTGGCCATAATAGGGGGGAATGCATAAAAAACAGACTGCAGCGGCGCCCCCTGCCCCCGACTCTCACCACAAAGATAGATGGGTAAATCTCTCACCTCGGCTCGCCATTAGACTAAATGACACAAATTTTCTTATAGAAAACCATTATAAATGCCCCAGTGGCCACTTGTGATATTGCACCCTGTGTTAAAGAAGAGGAGTCATTTAAGAAGATCTCCCGCAGACCCTCCTCTCTCCTTGACTAGCGCCATGGTGTACCTGGAAGTCAGTGCAGAAGCAGACAGGTAAATCTCCACTCTATTAAAACGAATAAGAAGTATTTTCCCAAGTGAGCACTCGTTATATTGTAACATGTACATTTTTAAATGTTTTTTAATGCATCTCTAGTGCCATTCATGGAATGATAAATTCATGGTGGTAGATTCACTTTAACAGTGGCCACTTGTGATATTGCACCCTGTGCATACTAAACAATCTACTTCTAAATCACCACGGGGGGCGTATATAATGGTTTTCTATGGAAAAATGTGTCTGTGTGCATTTCAATCAATGCAGAGCCAAGATTAGGGATTAACCTGGCTGTACCTGCGCTCAGAGATGTCGAGATGCTCAGTGGCACACATCATAAGACCCAGGGACAGAGGAGGGGCTGTGAGGGACCTTATTAAATTACTCATTATAGGTAAGTTGTTTTTGTTTTTTTATGCATTCTTCTGCTATTTTAAACCTCAAACACAAAGGTGGGTGTAAAATCTAACTGAGTGGGATTGTATTTCTACCTGGCTTCATGATATTAAAGAGGATGTATACTCAAAATCTAAAAAGTGTAAAATGAAAGCGGACCTACCAACATAAATTCATCTTTTCATGAATGGCACTAGAAGTGCCCATAATAGGGGGGAATGCATAAAGAAACAGACTGCAGAGGCTTTCCAACCCCCCCCCCCCCCCCCCCCCCCCCCCCCCCCCCCCCAGAACTCAGGTAAATCTCTCATTAAACCAAATTACACATGTTTTTCCTATAGAAAACCATTATAAATGCCCCCAGTGGCCACTTGTGATGTTGCACCCTGTGCAAACTAAACAATCTACTTCTAAATCACCACTGGGGGCGTATATAATGGTTTTCTTTGGGAAAATTTGTCTGTGCGCAATTTAATGCAGAGCCAAGATTGGGAATTAACCTGGCTGTACCTGCGCTCAGAGATGTCGAGATGCTCCACGGCACGGGGAGAGAGGAGGGGCTGTGAGGGACCTTCTTTAATTACTCATTCTAGGTAAGTTTTTCTTTTTTATTATTATTGCATTCCTCCCAATGGGTATGAATTTTTGGTGGTAGGTCCGCTTTAATCCAGGTCCAGGTCCTTTGATCCAGGACGTCCCGGTGGGCATTAGGGCTAAAATCCAGGCCTGAGGGACCGCAAAGATCATCTCTGCCATGTGAGTGACTAGGGGTTTAAGAAAGAGGACTCCCCTTTATATAGAGCCTTGGGATTAGAGACTATTCTCCACAGATACAGATATAAGCACCTCCCTACCTAGGTTAGAGCCGCAACCATGTATTTGTTACAGTTCAGGTCTACTTTAAATTAACGGACCTCTAATACTAAAAATTAACTAACAAATACCCTATTCTGCATCTCCTTTACTGTAGTTTGCCAACTGTGCCAACCCAGGCAGTCAAATACCTGCATTTCCACATGAATAAAGAGTAACTCCACTTGTGTTGAATCTTACAGTTGTACTGTAGCGCCGTGCAAGTGTAGTGTGTTCTTTAGATGTCCTCTGCTCGATCACCAGGTTCTGCTTTCAGCCCAATAACTCAGAGGTCCACGCCAGCAGGTGGGGGCTATTTACAGTTTTATTGAGGAATATTTACACATGTGGCACCATCACCCAGAGGCAGGGATGGGGTTCAGACATGGGGATCTATGTTCCAAACTGCGTTGCTCACGAGTGGCTGGACCAATGGCTGGGAGTTGTGAACCTTCTCCAGGGAGTAACGCTGGAGGCCTGTAGTCATCACAGGAGTCACAGGAAAAAGCAGGAAAAAGCCCAGAAGCTTCCAAAGGACTTCTATTTATGTGTTAGCAATGGGGTTGGCCTAAGGCCTGGTACTGGGCAGGACTATGTCTGTTACATTTTGGAGGGAAGGATTAAAGTACACACCCAGACATGGTACCAGCTTTTTGTAAACAACAGGTGTAACCCTTTACAGGGATACACACACATTATACATATATTACATAATGCATATATTACAGTTAAGTGACTGTTTTCGGGTCACTACAGTACCAGTTTCTCTCCTGCACTGTACTGATATTGTTCTTTTTTAACAGCAAGTCAGCTAGTGCCCACTTCAAGCTGGAGGACATCCAACATCATCTAGTCCTTTCTGTCTCTGCCCCTGACCCCGCCCCTTTATTGGATTTCATCCAATAGTTCACCATGCCCTTTTGTTTTCCTGAAGCTATGTCCACCACCCTACCGACCCTTCCCACCAGCTATGACCTACCTAAATGCATAGACATCACAGGAGAGAAAGGGGGAATGAGATAACCCACTAATTCATGTGCGTCCTCTTAAATTATTTTATATCCACCATAACTGGTGCATTAAACTAGACACATATTGTATCACAAAGCACATGGCCACACGTAAGACTGTGCTTGGCCTCCGGTCACCATAACACCATATGGACGCGCTGTAATTACAGTTGATAGACAGATGACACTTTGTTAATAATTCACCTTATTCTGGTTAGTTTTTCTGTCCAATAATGACAGCTTTGTAATGTACATAAGATTTACCATCCTTCACCCCTCCCCCCAGAGCAGATTTTCTGTTTTGACACTAATTCTGTTACCCTCCAAATTCATAATACAATCTAGTCAGTGCACATTATCTAGCATTTGGCATCTGTAATTTGTCAAAGTGTCACTTTCATTACCACAAAATTAAATAAGTCACAATATGTACCGTGGAATTACTGTCAATACATTAATTAATAATTCAAAAGAAGATAATATGATAACATATTGGTATGTCCATCAAAAATAGTGGCTCTAGTAGTTTGTCCATCCTCGAGATTCATTATATTGGTATGTCCATCATAGGGGGTTATTATATTGTTATGTATTGTTATGCCCATCATAGGGGGTATTATATTGGTATGTCCATCATTGGGGGTTATTATATTGGTATGCCCATCATAGGGGGTTATTTTATTGGTATGTCCATCATAGAGGGTCATCATATTGGTCAATCAAGGATCATTATATTGGTATGTCCTTCTTAAGGGTCATAATATTGGTATGTCTATCATAGTGGGTCATTCTATTGGTATGCCCATCATAAAGGGTCAATTTATTGAAATGTCCAACAAAGAGGGCCAATATATTGGTATGTCCTTCATAAAGGGTCATTATATTGGTATGTCACCCATAGAGGGCCAAAATATTGGTATGTCCAACATAGTAGGTTATTATATTGGTATATGCTTCATAGAGAGTCATTATATTGATATGTCCATCATATAGGGTCATTGTATTGATATGTTCAACCTAGAGGGTCATTTTATTGATATGTCTTTCATAGAGGGACAATATCTGTCCAGAACAGAGAGTCATTATAATGGTATGTCCCCTTAAGAGGGTCATTTTATTGTCCATCATAGGGGGTTATTATATTTTCATGCCCATGATAAGGGGTTATTTTATTGGTATGTCCATCGTAGAGGGTCGTTATATTGGTCAATATAGGATCATTATATTGGTATGGCCATCATCATGGGTCAATGTATTGGAATGCCCAACAAATAGGGCCAATATATTGGTATGGTCTTCACAGAGGTCCAATATATTGGTATGGTCTTCACAGAGGTCCAATATATTGGTACGTCCAACATAGTAGGTTATTATATTGGTATATTCTTCATATATTCTTCTAGAGGGTCATTATATTGATATGTCCATCTTAGATGGTCAATATATTTGTATGTCTTTCATATTGGTATATCCATAACAGAGAGTCATTATAATGGTATGTCCACTTTAGAGGAGTATTATATTGGTATGTTCAGCATAGAGGGTCATTATATTGGTATGTCATAGATGGACTATATATTGGGATTGTTTATCATAGAGGGTCATAGACCAACAGGACCACTCACTGGCATTAACTTTGAAAGGCAAAATCTTACCACTGGCAATAAAGTACCCTGTTGACATTCATGTCCATAAAGTTCTTGTTCTACTTATTTTCTTTTTATGCAAAATCCCAAATTTTGCTTATCGGTTACCTGTGTTCAGGAAAAAATTTACACTTGTCATTTAATCTCAGACTTAGTACCCTCTAAATTCAGTGTATTGGTAGAAAACCAAAATTCTAACTCACAAGATTCCACTGCCTATAGTCTGAACTGCCCTGTGGCCCATCCTCTTCCACCCTTGTTGGCTACTAACCCAACCCAGAAGATAAAGCTGGTTTAGCAGTGACCACAAACATGGTAAATGACCCATATGCTATTATACCTTTCCAGCCAATGACCTGAAACAATGGAGCAGATCCAGAAGATCAGAGCTCCATCATACATCCTTTAAGTTAGTAACTCAAAATGTTGAAGTGTTATGATAGCTTCACAACTAAATCATCTTCAGATGTATGTCACCCTCACCATTACCAATGGTTATACTCCAAGTTCTGGCTAAAGCTAGGGTTAGGTCTAACCCTAAAGTAGGGTTAGAACCACATTAAGTACTTAGAGGGAAATGTACCATTGTTTCCCCTCAGGATAGAGACAGATGATAGAATCCCACCCAGCCTGTCCTACACAATTTCAAACAAAGATCTTCAAAGCCCTTTTTATAATCTTCATTAGATGACTCCCAAAGGTGAAGACCTGGTGACCCACCAAGGACTTATCATGTTATTGCTCCTCATCGTTATTCCTCATCGTGCAATCCATGGTGATGTCAGGACCTTGATGAACTTCTCTGAGGGACTCTTCCATGCCACTGTAGACAATAACTACAAGAACTTGGCCTTGTAGCCTTTTGTAGATTGGTGAGATGGTCTATTTTGATATGCCGTACTTATTAGTGACATCACGTCACATGACCACCAAGCAGAAACATGTTTTGGCCTCGGCCATAATTCTGGTTGAAAGTAAAATCTTTGGTCGGAAGTTAAAGTTAAAATTTTGGTTGACATTCAAATTGGTCTTAAAGCGGATGCATACTCGATGTGTAAAAAATATATATGTAAAATTAAAGTTTGACTTACCTCTGAGCTGGTATGATGGTGGCTTAGGGCTCCACGATCCTAAAATAATATACTAAACTGCTATGGTATTGTTAAGCACCCCATAGACGGGCCGATTCCCGGCCATAGTTGTAGCAGACCAACCTGCATGCTCGCTCCCGCCGAGCACATCAAGGTTGGTCGGCCGCAACTATGAGGGAGCCCACCTTGAGTTTTGTAGAAAAAAAGCCGGCAGGTCGGATCGCACACGGATCCGTCCTGCTGGGTTTTTTCCTGCCCAACTGTGCTGCAGGCTTTTAACTCGGAGGGGAAGTCTCCTCCCCCTCCTAGTTAATTGGCTACAGTCTGACAGGAGTCCCGTGTGTTAGTGGAACACACAGGATTCCTGTCCGTTCTGTAGCAGACTGCTCACAGCGTGGTGACGTCACCACGCTGTAAAGAGTCTGCTAAATGTCGGCCATAGATCGGGACATGGTGGCTCAGGTGGTTAGCACTCTGACCATGCAGCACTGGAGTCCTAGGTTTAAATCCCGGCCTGAGCACTATCTGCAAGGAGTTTGTATGTTCTCCCTGTGTCTGTGTGGGTTTATTCTGGGTACTCTGGTTTCCACCCACACTCCAAAGACATGCAGTTGGTTAATTGGCTTCCCTGTATAAAGAATGTTAGTTACATGTGACCAATGACTGTGTTAGTTACATGACTATGGTGGGGACATTAGATTGTGTGCTCCTCTGAGAGACAGTTAGTGATATGACCATATATACTCTATAAAGGCACTGTGTAATATATAAATACAAGATAAAAATAATAATTCCATCTTTATTCCTTAGTTTTGCGGGGGTTAACTCAGGGTGCCATATCGCAAGTGGCCACTGGGGGTGGTTTTCTATGGAAATATTCGTCAGTGTACTTTCAATGAAGAGCTGAGATCACAGAATTACACATCAATCACAGCGCTCTTCTGACGTGCCGCCATGGCTGCACATCAGCAGACCCAGGGAGAGAGGAGGGATCATTACAGGTTTTTATCATGCTTTCCTCCCTATTATCGGCACTTTTAGTGCCATTTATATGATCATCATTTTCTGGTGGTAGGTCCGCTTTAAGTCAAGCCGGTTGTATCTCAAGGGTCCACTGTACACTTCCCCCACTGTATGCAAAACAAAAATAAACTCTGCGTAGAAGAGGTTGCTAGCAGACTAGTCCCACATCCAAGACGGTCCACTTTCCCAGGACTCCAATCACAAGACATAATGAAAAATAAATACCCTTCATAAGAAAAGTTTTCTCCTCCGCTCAGGCAGAGTTCTTTGTCATTCGCAGTATAATAGAATGCATTTGACATTACACAGATCACCAGCGTTATTAAACGGTGACCCCAAGTTCAAATATTGACATTGAACTCCAATCTGTTTTCCTAGTCTAGATTCATTAAATGTCCATTTATACTTGGAAGAATGCATTTGGCACCTCTGGCCAGTCTGAGTCAAGGGGCCAAGTAAGTTCCCAGGATTTTCTTCTGTGCTTCTGCCTTGACTTTGATTCCAGGCAGATGTTGATTTTGAAGCCGCGTTCAAAGAGCAGAGCTTTCAAAACCGCATCAAGGCAAAAAGAAGAGGTAAAGAAAGAAAGGACCCGAGCTAATAACAAGCGTGACCTTGCTCCCCATTTCGGGGTTTATGCATCCAACGTCTACAGATGGAGCAGCTGCCAAAATATATTGTAATGTCGGCTTCTTAATTGTATTTTGCAGTTTACAGCATGAGAAGTCAACGTATATTTGTCGTATTTTTCGTACTATAAGATGTAACCTGTCAAGGACAGGAGGGTACAAAACCACTGTGCCATGAGTCCTACCTCCTCTAAGGGCATTATCAAAGTGAACCCACTTGTTCTTCACAATACCCCTGATGGTGGGGATAGACTTTCCCTAGGGAAAGTTTCGCTGGGCGGACATTTCGTGGTTGTTCGCAGTTCGCAATGCCAGCGAACATTATGGGTGTTCAACCCATCCCCCTATACCTTTACATGGAGACAAAATGCAATCCCTCATGCTATAGTCAGGTGGGACAGTACGGCCAATAACACATTTTTCCCTCCTGGAGGACAACCCCCTATAAAAGAGGCAGCCCGGCATCCATTTTACATTTATCATGTTTCTGCAGTACTAGATAGATAGGGAGAGCTGCTGCTGATTAAGGGGTTGGCTTAGCTAATTTGCTGTTATACTCCATCCAGTGATCTGTAGCTATAGTTAAAGTCCCCCATACACCTTTAGATCACTCCATACAATTTCCATTAGGTCTACCAACAACTATGTAGTGCCGGGTCCTCCCTGATAGAATACATACTGATTGGAAGGTTTAGAAATGTCCTCATTTTACATGGTTTTGATAGAACAAACGTTGATTGTACAGAAATTGTATGGTAAGATGTATGGGGGCCTTAAGGTGTTCTGTTACATGTAGTTCATCATTACTAAGCCACAAAAGTCCTTCTCTGGGGATGGGGTATGCTGTATTATGCATTGCAGAGAGATCTGACTCAATGTGATGCGCTGCAGAAGGTGCGAACATGCGAATGGCAGGTATGTGCAGAAGTTTGAGGGTGAAGCATTGTTCTCCGAAGATTGGAAGATGTTCTCAGTTTGAACTTTTATTGTTTGTGAAGTTCTAAATAAAGAAATATGTTTTAATTGGACTTAACACCCGAGTGAGAACTTCATTGTGTGAGAATTATATGGGAACCACATGAGAAGAGAGGATTTGAAAACCAACACCGGGGTTGTCCATTTATATGGGAGATGCATTACCCGAGAGGAATTAACCGTACCGAGGACCATACCTGGACAGCAGGGAAAGCACCAGAGACACAGGCGTCGTAAGCCAGGCGGTGGAATAGGGCAGGCAGCACAGGTGCAGGTCAGGTAGCAGACGAGGAAGGCAGACAGGTAAGGCTTAACGGGTAACAGAGTCTCAGAACACAGGCAGCAATGTGTAATACAGAATTGCCAATGGAAGTCAGCGCTTAAGCATAACACAAAGTGTAAAGCAGGCCATACACTCTGAGATAAAAATTTGGATCCATTAAAACCGACCAATGAATGCATTTTATCGTCCTGAAATCCGCACATGTCCACATGGTACAACCGATATATTACGATCGTAATTGCCGTTTTTTTACGATCGTAACTTATTCGACATGTTAGAAATTTTTAATTGGTCTGGCAACATTGGGAAACTTCATACTGTTTTCATAGTGTTTACCGACCAATTACTGCCGATGCTTCCCCTTTAAAAAGAAAAAAATACATCACAATGGCCGATATAAACGGCAATGAATTGCGATGACATCCTCGTAAAAAAAAAAAAAATCCTAAATTGGTTTTTCAGTGTGGTAGCTTTTTTGCCAAATATTACGATCCAAACCGATACCGCCGTCGGGATACATTGGTCTGTTTTAATGGATCCTAATTTTTATCTCAGAGTGTATGGCTAGCATTAGTGTCCTATCTGGCTGGAGTAGTAGGACACCAGGCTGGTGGAGTGGAGTCCAGTGGCAAGGGCCACAGGAGGCGTAGTAGTGAGATAACAGGCAGAGAGTTGAGGCGGACGGCAAGCAGAGAAGTGAGACAGTCCGGGTCGGCAACGGTAGACGTTCAGATAAATGGAGAAGACAGAAGAATGGTCGGTAGGTGGTTCAGGGTCGGCAGCGGGAGTTCAGTAGTAGTAGCAGAGAGAATTCAGGAGATGCAGCTAGATCAGAGTTCAGAAGCACAATAATCAGCAATAATCAGCAAGAACCTGGTGCAGGAGGCTGGATATAAATAGAGGAAGTAGCAGGTGCAGGTGATCAGGGCAATTAGCAAGGAAAGGCTGGAGCAAGGAAGATGAATGAATTAGTACCAAGTAAAGTCCATGAGGGTAGACAGCCTAGAGGGCAAGGCTACTGTCCAGAATGCTGCTGGTCACAGGTTCGACACCTAACACACAGGGATGTTGATACTGAGGAAAGGCAGGGTCCTTTATATAGGTGCAGGAGGAGCCAGGACACATGCCCAATCCCTTTAAACCCAGTCAGTGATGCATGCTGGTCCTTTAGGAAGTGCTGAAGAATGAACAGCATGCTGTGACCATAACTGGGAGGTAACTGAGGAGCAGATCCCAGCAGAACAGGAATCACGGTTGAACACGAAGTGCAACAGTTAGTAGGAGGGCAGCTTTGCACGGCAGCCGCCATTACACAACACATTGTTTTGGAGAGAAAATAAAAGAGCCAGAGACAAAGCTATTCTCATATAAAGTGGATATACAGGTAAGTGTGCAGGGCTAGACCATGCATCACTCTATATTCCTCAGCTAAGCCAGTACCACAAGGCAGGGCTTTAGTCTACTCCCTCTATATCGAAGCATCCTCGGTGTGTGCAGTCTCACACAATCCCAGGGGGGACCCAGGTTGGAGGGTCCGATGTAACAGAACCCTCCCCACAACTCACCAGGGCTGAGCCTGCAAAGGGAGACCCCCTTGCAAAGCAAAGGACATCAACCATGGGTTAAGGTCATGTCCGATACCCCTGTTTTCAAGCAGGACTGATTGGTCCAGCTCGAAAACATGGATGGGCGCATTAGATATGGGCCAGATAGATGGCCATGAGAGAGCTCACATCGATCTGACCAATATCTATAAGTGTGGTCCCAGCTTTAAGGCCCCCATACACGGGTCGGATTCCGGCCGGATTCCGGGCCGATTGATTCCGGGCACGTGCACGCGAAACGATCGTGCCGGAATCGTGTGGAGCCCACCTTGTCCGATCAATCACGTCTGATTGATCAGGGGCTCAGAATCGGATCCGACAGAGAACCAACATGTTGGTCTTTTTGATCCGATTCTGCACAGATCAGGGGGAGTTGCCATTTGTGAGGTGGACAATCGGAGGTGGAATCGTCCCGGAATCCGTTGGACAAGGTGGTATGCAGCGATCGGATTCTCTTAATTGGCCGATTGATCACACCTGCGATTCCCGGCAGAATCGCCGGAATCGATCGGATAGGTGATCGAGCGGCCATGGAATCCGAATGTGTATGGCTAGCTTTTTTTGTAAGCATAATTGTAAGCATAATTGGTCTAGATCCTCTATTCCTCATGTGTCATAACCTGTGCCTGTGTGTTATCTTGTGTTTCAACCCTTGAACCATTAAACAGAAACATCTGACCTGCAATCGCCATCAAGTTAGGATCTCCACACAGGCTTCCTCTGAGGAGAAGTTAATTTAGGTTGGGTTCATTGGTGCTGGAAAAACCAAATGACCCATCTCCAAAGCCAATCCAAATTCCCCTTATAGAACTGTGTCCTATTTTGAAAATATAACACAAATCTCTATGAATATGTTCCGGTGTTAAGGGGTGAAACACGTCAGTAGTGATGGACGAACTTTCCCAAAGGCCGTCCACAAATAGTCCGCCGTATGCCTGTTCGCAGGGATTTTGAATTGGACATCACATTCGGTAGCTGGAACGTATAATTCCTGGTTGCGATTGCAGGATGTGACATCACTGACGTCACTTCCAGTTTTCCGAGCCCGCTTTTCACTGCAAAACCGGGTTCTCTACTCTGTCTTCAGAGGAAAGATTCTATCTCCAGAGGGATCTTACTGAGGAAGAATAGTAAGCTCCTTCTCACCAAAGCGAACTCGGCGGGTCGAACATCCAAACTGCTTGCCGGCTAGAAGGAGAACATCCATGTTTGCTGCCGAACTGTCCTCATTGCCTTTGGCCATCAGGGACCCCAGGGTAGTCTGTGTTTCAACCCTTGTTGAATGTGCTCTGCTGCTCAAAATGTTGGGGTTGGATAAATAAAAATTGACAAACATTTGGGCGTTCTTTGGTCCTCCCCCAAAACCTTACTGTTATTGCATAGGCCATAGGAACTCAACTGTCTTCCGAAGTAAGAGGAGGAGAGGCAATAAACTTAAATGATAGTTGTACATAAAAGCCAATCCGCGACCCAGATGGCGTCTGAGCAAGTCCCTCTCCTCTTCTCCTCTAGTGTTGGTGGGGAATCAGCAGACTGGTGCTCCCTCTATTTCACCAATGATTGGGGGGTGATTGTATACTTTATATTGCGGCACATAACCTTTATAAGCAGTATAGGTTGAAATTTAATGTGTGGCCCCCTTTAGGATGCTGAGGCCGCACTTGTGGCCCCCATATCAACTCAGTGGCCACCACTGAGCTACGGATCACCAGAAAAAGAAGGGAATAAAGATTTGGAAAAGGAAAAGTTCCAAACCTCACATTAAAGAGGGAATGGACATCATTGCGCCTATTTTGGTTGCCTCCTCGGTCCTATACTGGTTCCTTGGTAGGCAAGACCCAAGGAACCAAGAATTGTTCAAGAGCTGTGGGATGCCTGACCATCGTTCCAGGCCAGCAGGGCAGCCGCCGTCATAAATCAATGGGGCCCGGTACAGAGCAAAAAATGCCCGGGCCCCATGGCGGACTTTTTGAGCGGTGGGGGGGGCTGAGAATATCAGCACTCGTCAACCCCAACATCCCCGGCTTTGCTGCCGGCAGTACGGGCAGTTTTAGGCTGCTGCACCGATCAGGCAGCATGCCGGGGGGATGTTGGGGGGATCGTACACCGGGGGGATCGTACACAGTGGCAGTCTGGGCCCTCCTGACAGTGAGCAGAGGCTGCTGTGCCGGTCCAGTGAGCAGTCTGGGCCCTCCTGACAGTGAGCAGAGGCTGCTGTGCCGGTCCGGGGCCCAACTAGCTGCCCGGGCCCTCCATGCGTATGAGGACATCTTCCACACATCATTGGACTTGGAATGAACCCCTTTGCCTAATTAAAAAAGTCAGCGTCTTAATTTTAACCGTATTTCTCTGTCAAGACCTCCTTTAACCCATAAACGCGGGTCCGTGGGCGAAGTTCATTTATATTTTTGCCGCATTAAATTGACGGGAACGCTGTCAGCGCTCGGAGGAGATAAATTAGGCTCCTGGGTTGCGGGTTTGCCCCATTGGCTGGCGCTGTCGGGTCCTCTTTAGTCAGACATAACGGCAGCCTCACGCCTCGTCAACTAACCGCTCCCGAAGCCTCCCTTCCATCTGAATTTATCATAAATGTTTCAGCAGAGCAAAAGTCATTTCATAGTTGATGGGCTAGTCAGGTCCACGGAATCTTGATGAGTTCTGAGGCATATGTGCCAAAAGATAGATGAATTACAATATTCCCAAGAAGATATATAATGAGTCGGTGAATTAGCTCCGTTTTTTTTGAAAGATGGTTAATAGGAAGATATCAGTTACATGAGGTGTTCCGGCGGGAGGGCGGCCTGGGCCCTTGCTCACGGGGCGTTTAACCGTTAACCCTCGCGCGCAACGCTTTCATGCGCTGAATGTGGAAGTCAAGGTAGAATGATAATGTGTTCATATGGAGAATGAGGTTGTATGTGGGCGGTATGAAGGTGGCCATGTCCTCATACGTGGAATAAATACAACAAGAGGTAGGAGGTAGGAAGTGTCTGTATAACAATAATGATAATGATATGCCCTAGCCAAAAATATGGAATGGAGGACCAAAGGACTACTAGATAATCACTGTATAAACCTATTGGTCATACTATTGTCTTCTTTGATGTGTGTTTTTATCCACGCCGGCAAAACGACTTGGTCCATGTGGGGTACCAATGTTTGTCGATATTTTTAATTGTTGAATTGATGGTCCTCAATATTGTTGAATAAAGACCTTTTTTAACCAACGTCCAAATTTTGATGCCCGTAACTGCCAGTTCTAGCAGTCCCGCTCTATAGGGACAGGGGTGTAATTGTTCACCCCAAAAACCAGGGTTGTTTTTTCTGTAGAAATATATTTTCAAATAAGCTTCACCTTTGTAGTTATCCTTTCGGGGCGGCTCAGCAGGGGCGCGCTTTTTGTAAATGTGAATCTGCCGTGATTTTCTGTCCTTCTTTAGACCCTGTTGATGCCGGAGATGTTCTCCTCCATTACATAATGGTCAATAGCATCGCCTACCCTTCCCTCCCGGCATCATATCTGAGGTCATCAGGGCGGATCTAGAAGGATCATTGGGTCCGCTGAAAGAGGATCGCTGGGGGAATTCTTTGGAGAGGTGAGTATGCTCGCAGTTAGCTTGAGTTGAATTTTAAGGCTCCCATACATGGGTCGATTTTTCACTCACACAGATCGATCTGTGATCAATCGGGTTCTGCCCACCCTGAACGATCCACCAAACAAAATCAAAATCGACTAAAAATCGGATTGGACATTGAACTGATATGTTGTTTTTGTTCGTTCGGCAATGGAAGTACGTTGGTTGACCCATAGCTCCCTATACAGCAGCCTTTCCGAGTGATGGATTTTGTGGAATCGGCCATTTTGGAGATCGACTTATGTCCAAATCCACCACAAGTCAGATTCTCAAGGTGGTGTGCCATCGATTCCCGATGCAATTAATAGACGATTCCGCGATCGCCTAGAATAATCAGATCGGGAATGGATTGTTGAAAAATTGGCTACCTTAATTATCAAGGAAACTCCCCCTGGGTTATCTCGGGCTAAACATCCAGGAGGTTAAATCATTCTGACTTCAGGTATCATGACTGTGCCTAGGCTGAGATGATGTCATTGGTCTACTGCGTGTAGGAGGAACTATTTCCTCAGTCTCCTCTCCCCCAGTAATGAGTAGAGATGGTCGAATTTTTGTCGTTTAGTGGACTTTGTGAGTTGATTGCGAAGCCCCTGAACATAGTATCTTCACCAAAATTGCTGGAGATGTAGTGAATGGTTGTGTTGACATTTGATAAAAAAAAGTTTTGCTCTAGCACATGTAGTTTTAGCATAAATTTTTGGGCGCCCTTTTCCTGCGTCTTGGAGACACTTCCATTGATCTTCAATGGTGGTGTCTCTGGCAGTACTCAATGGTGTGTGTCTTTTTCCATTCTGCGGACGTGCATCCACAGCGGGCAAAAACACGTAGTGGACACAAGCCCTTACAGTAGCCACTCTAAATAGTGTGTCCAGGGTAGGGTGGCTACATTTATTCTCCAGAGATACATTGGGATGAACCTAACCCTAGGATAGGCTGGATCACCAGGTAGAAATAATTGAAAGAAAAGCTAAGAAAAGTAACTAATGGCGACATCACATCCAATTACTGGAAAGCTGCCATCATTTATGCTTTTGTTCTCAGTTTTAGATACATAACACCTAAGTGACACTTCCTCTCCCCATCATCTCTCACTCTCTTCATGACGTTCTCTCTCCTCTCTTTCTCCCTTTCCCCTTTGCTATTATCTATTTTTCCTTCTTTATTTTCCTATTTTTTCTCTATTCTAAAATGCCCTGGGGCGTGTGGGCTCGTGGGTGCCCACATGGGGCGACAGATCCCTGTCACCCCAAAGCTTGGTCGGCCAGAGAACAGACATTGTTAGGTCCTTAGACTCACCTGAGTCTGAGGACACTGAGGCTGGAGAGTGGAGCCCAGTGGTATGGATCGCAGGATGCAGCACAATAGAGCAAAGGCGTAGTGAGGTAACAGGCAGTAGGTCAGGGCAGGCGGCAATAAGCGTCAGGCAATCCGGGTTGGCAGCAGTAAAGGTAGACAGTAGTGAGGGATCAGGCAGTAGAGTAGTCGAGGACAGTTCCTAGGTCAGCAGCGGTTATTCAGAAATAGCAGAGGAGTAAAGGAGGTGTAGCATGATCAAGGCTCAGAAACAACAATAATCAGCAAAGGAAGGTAGCACGGGGCTGGGCTTTATAGAGGAAGTAGCAGGTGTCAACGATCATGGTAATTAGCTAGGCCGGCAGGAACAAGGAAGATCAGGAAGATTCAAGGATGAGTAGTCCAAAGAGGACAGTAGCCTTGTGAGCAGAGCCTGGGGTGCAGCCAGTCATGGGTTCAAACCCCAACAGACATGTCCGTAAATCTCTGGCCATTGCCATTAGTTTGAATGGGGACTGATGTCACCGTCCAAAGGGTGCCCTCCGATACTCTCAGTGAAATCATCACATTGCACTCCACTGCTCGTCTGTCGGCCCGCCCTCGCTACGTGTGTGGGGGCCTTTAAAGGATTCATTGAATAATTTAATTAGCGTGTGAATAGGGGAAAAGTAGAAACCAGAGAAGGAAAATAAAAAACTAAGTTCATCCTAAATTTACCAGAAGAATCACTGGAGCAGCATGGAACCCCGATGTAAGAAATTATCATACTTCACTTCTCAAAAATCTATTATTTTCTGTGTTTTTTAAGATATCACATGGTATAGTAATGTATGTATTATGATCTTTAATCTATATTAACATTGTATCACATTGTATCAAGTGGAATAGCTTGTGTAATAGACCAGTTGCTAGATGTCAATCAGACAGCCTTACCTCATAGGCAATGTATTGCTGAGAATGCTCAATGAGATGTGGGTGCGAAGTATCTATTCCTGTACAAGATTACCTTATATGTAATAGCAAAGATTATATATGCTGTTGACCACGTGTGTGGGGGACAGAAGGAAGGACAGAAGGAAGGGGAGAAGGACCATCATGCTGCTAGGCTAGCTAGGGTGAGATCTTTGTATATTAATTCTTTGTATTATAACTTTTTTTAGATAATAAACAAATCTCTTGTTTAAGCAACCATTTTCTGTTCTTTTGATAAATGGCGGTTCCTTATCGAACGTGCTATTTTACACCCGAAGACCTCCGTTCCTCTGTGTATGAAATTTCTCTTTCTCAGGTTTTTGCGTTTCGGCACAGAAAGCTGACAGCGGTGACTTGCTTGTTGTGCTGAGTAAGGCGGTCTCCGTACGAATGTGTTTACCTTGTGTAAAACACGTCTATGATTAATGTGTGACAACATAGTCATTTGTACCCGCTGTGCGGAGAATGTGACACAATGGAGACGGAGTGACTCAGAGAAATGCTGTGGTCACAACATGCACAGTGGCTGTGGTGTTACGTTTATTGCATTTAGCAACGTTTTCTTGTAGCGCAACACAACACACAAACATAAGCTGTGACTAGAAGAGGAGCAAAGTTGTGCTCATCGAGTTTGGTGTAGTCACTCAGTGGTTGCCACTAGTGATGAGCGGCATAGGCGACATTCGAATTCACGATATTTCACAAATAATTCTACTCAAAGGTGGTTGAACTCACCCCCCTCCCCTGGCCATGCCCCTACCCACCCCTAGGACCGCCCCCTAAAACCAGGTGTCCGCTCCATAAATAGCTACCCATTGGGGGAACTGGGGCACGTCGTCCACCAGCGCAGGCAGGCGCGGGCACCCCCGTATGGGCGCGCCACCTCCCCTCCCTCAGGACGGCTAGAACTCCACTTCCTAGTCCACGCTGAAGAGAAAGTTCTCTCCAGCATGGACGGGAGAGGAGACGTCCCATCATAGGGCCACCGCCCATAAACAATGGGAAGGTGCCGTCCCTCCCTCACTGCACATTGCGAGGGAGGGGAAGAGGGGAGGCACAAAATCGCCCGCCCGCGGCGCGCCCGTAACCCGTGCTGAATGGCCAACGCTCCCTCCACTAAACAACACACATGGGGGCCCCGCCGGTGGGCCACTTACGAGGCACTGCAGCCAGTGCCCTTATATTGGGGACAGACTTAAAATAGGTGGCGGAACTCCGTTCCAGTGCGTTCCCCCAGAAAAAAAGCCCTGATTCTACTAATATTAAAGTTGATATTAGTAAATTTGAATATTTGCGGTATGGTCACATACTATGTTTATTTTCGCAATGCGAATATTATGTTCATCATACCATGAACCTTCTAAATCCGCCGACATATTCAAGATATTCACAAATTTCTCCAAATCTCGAATTGCAGATATTCACAAAAAATATTCGATATTCAAATATTCAAGCTCAACACTAGTTGCCTTTGTTCCTCTGCCCCTGACTATCTCTACAGTGACTATGGGTTACCCTATCATTCACCAGTCATAGGAAACTCTGCACCTCAGGGTGACGGACGTGTTGGTTAGAGATGGTTGCATTGTTTTTCAGAAAA
>CM070041.1:64051441-64061480 GCA_036250615.1 Ptychadena robeensis | reverse complement strand
GGCCATCACTATTCGTGAAATATCGCTATCACTACCACAACAAACACAGCTTTAGGTGCCCAGCTTTACCAATGTTTCACTAATAACGGAGTGTGAAGTTACAGGGTGATATCATCCAAACCAACCTGGACTGACCACTCCAGCCACTTCAACTATCTACCTGGGGTCCACTGTCTACCAGGGTCCCCCTCCAACGTATCGAATGGGAATCCATTGCGCAAAGTGGTGCGCATCATGTCCTGCTTGATCATTCATGTATCGAACGGGTGTAGACCTGTGTATGGGACCTTAACTCTACCCTGTCTGGCACCTTGGACAATCACCCACTCCCATTCGACAGGGGGAGTGGTGGGTTTTGGCAGCGTCGGACCAAAGGGGTGTTCGGTGTGTCAGACCAGAGGGGGTTAGCAGTTAATGGTTTTGGAGTGGGGGAGTTAGCGGTGTCAGAGCAGGGGGTGATGGTAACGGTGTCAGAGCAGGGGGTTATGGTAGCGCAGTCAGACAGGGTTTGACCAGGGTCAGCGCCAGAGCACCAGGAGTAGGTTGGCAGGGACGTGGATGATTGGGAGGGGCAATCCTATGTCTCACACATAATTTAGTATAGGCAAAGGGACCCAATCAAAGGGACACACTGACCTGCAGCTGCAAGAGGCAGCAATTGCTCCAGGTGGTAACTGAAGAGGGGTGAGGTTGAGTCTTGGGGCACCACCTGGCACAACTGCTCCTCTTCCGCTGCATGATGTGGGGAGGGGGTGTGTTCTGCATGAGTGGGCAAATAAAATTTTTTCGATGGCCATAATGCTACCCCCACCACGGTGCGGCCATGGACCCATGTTGCCCATGCCTTAAACCACCACTGCAGAGGTGGAATGGGCGTTGGTAACACTGTACACATGCTTTTAAAATGTATTTGTAAATTCCACTTAAACATAAATTGACTCCTTAGGGATCAGAATGAATGACCGACTCTCAAGTACTGAGATCCGCCATCGCCATCCAACAACCTCCATTCCTAACATCATATTTCACATTTCTTTCTGTTACATTTATAGAAAGCGGATTCATCAAGGAAATCAATTGTGTATATATATATATTTTTTTATATCTTGTTTTAATTCTGGTAAAAAAAAGGTGTTTTTTTTCTTTGTGTTAAGCCCAGTGCTCCACACTTGTAATTTAAAGTGACAGTACAAAATCAAGCCGGGTTTCCATGCTGCAGTCCCAGGAACCTTCAATTGTCTTTTTTTTTTTCGATCACCATTTAACCTCATAGCCTCCGTCATCATAGGGTAAATCATGTCTGGAATTCATTATTCTTACGCTCAGGCTGAGCAATACAATGGAAATCACTAGAATCTCATTACAATACAATATGCAGTCCCTCCGGTGTTGGCTCCCCCTGCTGGACAATTAATAGATCACATCCAGCAGTTTCTAGATAGATAGAGAAAAGGTGTCCATACATGCATAGCTACTGTGTTTCCCCGATAATAAGACACCCCCATCAAATAAGACACCCCCAACCTTTTTTAAAAAAAAACTTTGAAATAAGACACCCCCCACAAAGCAGCCTCTCACAGCAAAAAAGACACCCACGATCCGTGCCCGAATGTACTATTCGGGTATTGTGTGCCTCCGTCAGGGCTGGCTGCAGTGCAGAGCGGAGCAGGAAGTGGCTGCAAAGGCTCGTGCCTCCACTCCAGGAAAGACAAGCTGCTGCTTACAGAAATGGAGTCTGTTACCCGGCCGGTAGAACCAACAAAAAGAGTCTGTGCCAGCCATTGCACCCTTCCCCTTCAGATAAAGACATCCCCCCGAAAATAAGACCTGTTGCATATATTTGGCTTCTAAAAAAAATAAGACAGTGTCTTATCATGGGGGAAACATGGTATGTGCTACTTTGATAGCTGCTTTGTGTGCGCTTACAGCCATCTATCTAACACATATCTAATGCGGCCATCCCTGTCTTTGAGCGGGATCAATCAATCCCACTCAAGAACAGGGTTATCAGACATGACCATAAACCACGGTTGATATGCATTGCTAGTCTATGGAGGCTGCGGGTCCCTAAGCAAAGCATCAGCTGATCTGGATGACACAGCAGTACTGCGCCTCCAGCTCCTTCGATATCGGCCTCAGCGTGATGACATCATCACCATCGACCCGTGTATGGCAGCCTGTGTACACAAGGCGCAGGCAGATGCAGCACATTGAAAACAAAAGGTACACACTAGTAGAGATGAGCGAACATCGCCATTTACTGTCCGCAAACGGGCGGGTCGGACTTTTAAATAAGTCTGCCGTCCGCCCTGTTCGCGGACACATTCAAATTCCCCGCCTCTAGGTGGGGAATTTGAATCGGAAAAACCGGATGTGACGTCAGTGACGTCACATCCGGTCCTTGGACCGCAACCTGGAACGCATAGTTCCTGGTTACGGGCGCAGGATGTGACGTCACTGAAGTCACTTCCTGCTCCAAGCCGGATTTTTCACTACAAGACCGGCTGCATGCCCGGTCTTGTAGTGAAAAGATTCTTCCTCCGGCACGATCTCGCAGGTTCTGATCCTGCCGGAGGAAGAATTTAGATCTTCTTCTCGTCGGCGAACGGGGCGGGTCGAACACCCGTACTCGTCCGCCGGCGAGAGGATGGGCGAACATGCTCGTTCGCCGCCGAACTGTTCTCCGGCGAACAGTTCGGTCCATCCCTACACACTAGTACACACTGGAAAACAATGGATCATCGGTGTGACCAGTCTCTTTAAACTCAATTTAATAAGACGCGCTGACGCATCTTTACGTAGGCAAACTGCTAGCAATCTGTGGGCCATCTGCGTTTGGGCATCATAAGCATGTCACGCTAACATGTCCATGGCGCCAAGTGTAAACAGCACCTAAAGCTGGCCATACACCTTTAGAACACCTGTCAGATATCCTTTAGATCTACCAACTACGATGTAGTGCCGGGTCCTCTGCGACTGAACACAGGTAGACTTGATGGTTTAGAAAGTCCCTCATATTACATGGTTTTGGTAAAACAAAAGGAGATCTAAAGGAAATCTGTGAGATGGGCACCCCCACAGATTCTCTAATACCGCCCCCCCCCTTTAGGGTGGTGAGTCTTCTCCACTCCTTCTCTCTCCACGGGCGGCCACCCTGATAGGCAGGTGCGCTGTGGGTGAGTAGTGATGGCCGAACATCGGCCAGGACTGTCCGCGAACGGGCGGGTCGGACTTCTAAAGAAGTCCGCCGTCCTCCTGTTCGCGGACCTCTAGCCGGGGAATTTGAATCAGAAAAACCGGATGTGACGTCAGTGACGTCACATCCGGTCCCTGGAACGCATAATTCCTGGTTCCGTGAGCCGGATGTGACGTCACTTCCTGCTCCGAGCCGGTTTTTCACTAGGAGAGCGGCTTTATGCCCGGTCTTCTAGTGAAAAGATTATTCCTCCGGCACGATCTCGCAGGTTGTGATCCTGCCGGAGGAAGAATAGAGATGATCTTCTCGCTGGCGAACGGAGCGGGTCGAACACCCGCACTGCTCGCCGGCGAGAGGATGGGCGAACACTATGGGTGAGACATCTGGGCATCAGATGGCATGATGCAGCTTACCCATGCTTAAAACCACCTGTGCTGTAGTGGGCAGCCTACTGGTTTCTGCTCTTTACACTGGCTATAGATGACCCAGTGATAATGACACATATTCATGGCAACAGTTGGGCTGCCCAAGGCATTTTGTACCCCAAAAAATCTTGATCTTGATATATATATTCCAATAAACATTTTTCTTGCCTTAAGTTCGGCTTTCTCTCCTGGAACATGGACATTGCTATGAAGGGCTCATCTCGGTACCAATTACTTATGAATGTTGTTGGGAAGCATAATGGTCACTGCGGCAGGGTGAAGTCGGGATAAATGACACTCGCCCAATGCTAATATGGCCAAAATGGTCGTCCAAAGATGACACAAGTCTCAGCGCTGAGACCCCAGGGTCTCGTCCAGCACTGAGGCAATTAGCATTCATCACCGGTAATGTGTCACTGTAATCAGATGAGAGTCCACTCATTAAAGATTCATCCATACACATTGATTAGTTGGGGGGGGGTACTTACTATTTATAACATCTCTGCACTGAGATCCTCCAAGTAGGCTGTTACACTATATTTATATAAATATTCCATACCATTACCATACTAAACCATTACCATTCAAATATCATATCTTATACTATACCATTAGTGATGAGCGGCATAGGCAACATTCGTATTCGCGGCACGCCGCAATTTTTTGGGAAAACATTCGGAAAACATTCGCATTCGGCAATATTCTTCTTATTGCGAATATCGGCAGTTTTATGAGAATTTTGCGAATATATGTTTAACTTGCATTGAGGGGCGTGTTGAAAAAAATTGCGAATTTTGGACGCCATCTAAGTGATTCTCGCAAATTTTCTAAAGCGCCGATTTTCGCAATATTCCGAATATTCGCATCACCCCAATATTGGATTTAAAAACTGTTGATGGTCGCAGGGAGTGTTGCTAAGCTCTTGTTGCAGCCTTCCCATTCGTCCACTTGCATTGAGAGGCGTGTGTAATGGATAAAAAATACCGAATGTACGGAATTGCCAATATTCGGCAATATATTCACCATCTTCGCGAATTTCTGAATTGCCGATATTCGCGATTAATATTCGGAATTCGAATATTCGTGATCATCACTATATACCATTACCATAACCATACCATTACCATACCATTTCTATACCATTACCATTACCATAATCATACCATTACTATGCCAACACCATTACCATACCATTACTATACCAACACCATAATGATACCATTACCATACCATTACTATAGTATTACCATAACCATACCATTACTATACCAATACCATTACTATAACCCAGTGGTTCCCAAACCTTCCTTGCAGGGCCTCCCTTTTCTATTTAGGAACATTATCGAGCCCCTCCCCATTCAAACACAGGTTAAGAATGAGGGCCAGTGCCCCCCTGGAATACGCCCCCCAGTTTAGGAACCACGTCTATAACCATATCATTACCATACCATTTCTATACTAACACCATAGCCATACCATTACTTACCATCACTATACCATTTCCATTACCATACCATCGGTGGTAGATGAAAAGTTGTTGAGCGGGAGAAGGGTGGTTGATAGCACAAAACGTAAAAGTTGTTGAGGGAGATTTGCTAGCCGAAAAGTTGTTGAGTGGGGCAAGGGTTGGTTAGGTGGCTAGCTGAAAAGTTGTTGAGCGGGGAAGCTAGCCCTATTGGATAGCCCTACGTTACATAGATAGAATATTGATTCCATGTCTTTAGGTGCCCTACCAGACGAAGGCGAGAAGAAACTTAGCTAGGTCCTCCTCCAACTGAACCGCTAGTTCCACTCATCCTGGGTAAGAGCCATCAGCCCCCTTCCACCTCTCAGCAGCTGGTAGTTACCATTGGCAACATAGCTCTTAAGTTTGAACCCCATCCCTACTCTATGGGTGATTTATGTGACTGTATATATCCCCTGTAGTGAAAAGTTAGCCCCTTCCAGCTGACGTGGACAATCATTTACTGTGTGAGAGCCGCAGATAACTCTGAGCATAGGCCTGGTTGCTCCGGCGCAGTTACCCCGGGCAACGCTGCATCTATTTGTTGTGTAACTATCAGCATCTCAGCCTGAAGCCTTCTCTACCAACATCTCATCAATGTTTCTATTCCAGGAGTTTCTACTCTCATGTCGGTAAAGATAAAAAGACGGTTCGTCATCTCCGGTCAAAGGCCACTGCAACCGAGGGGGAGATAAACTCTGCCCAACCCCACACGTGACCCTGGGTCAGAGGAGCATAGATGTGTGTATCTGGGGTCAGAGATATTATTGGGAAGTTTATTACTGAAGGAGAAGGAGGCCAGAAGACAGAAGAGTATTTCATATACTGTAGAGCTTTACTTGACACTGAAATGTCTGGATTTGGATTTCCTGTTCGGTGGATGATGGAGATTCACCAGCCAATGGTTCACCAATCCTATGGCAACAGGTGGCACAATGTGATTGGGCGATCCGCCCATTTCATGAGGATCTGTCATGCACACAATTCTCTCTGTATGGGCTTGTTTCCATTGATGCGGTTTGCCGCGGTTGTGTCCGCGCGGCTGCCGCCCCTCCGACCCCATTCATAGGGAAAGCATCAGCCAGGCTCCATTGGTGCGGCTGAGTGTGGATGCGGTGCGGATGGGGATGCGGTGCGGTTCCGAACGCTAGCTTCAGTGTTCTCGTGCGGAAACCGCAACCGACCGCATCCTTTTACATGGGGGCTGCCCAGAGTTTTCATCCGAACGCACGGACGTACGCGTGCAGCCGGATGAAAACAGCTTGGGGTGCCGGCGGGAGCGGCTGCAGCCGTGCGGATACAGCCGCGGCAAATCGCACCAGTGGAATCAAGCCCTATAGCAGTGTGCTTGATTTGGCTCCTGAGTATGGTTTCCCTGGCCTGGTCTGATTTCTGATATTCTAAAATGTATATTCTGAAATGTTGTGAATTTGAATATTGCCATTGCTGCTCATCACTAGTCCAGGAGTGGCTACATTCCACCAGTGAAGTGGCTACATTCCACCCTAATTCAGGATCAAGTGAAGCCAAAAAAACGAAACAAATGCAGCCGCCCCATGTAAGAAGCTAAGGATACATATCTGGGTGTAGATCACTTTAAGTCAGCGCAGAGAGAAGCGAGGGAACCACAGCTGTGAGTTTACAGAGGGCAGGTTAGTATAAAGTGAATAGTAATTGATTGCCGGGGATTGAAGCACTACATTGCCTATCTCAACATCCCAATATTCCACTGGAGCATTCTTCTACACATAATTGACCTTCCATCTAATGATGCCTTCAAAGTCTGGCATCCATCACCATTTGGCACAGCCAGGTATGCGATTCTTGTAACATAATGATGTTCTTCTTAGTCATCTATGAAGGTGGGAATGACCAATATCCCATACTTGCCATTGACCACAACCAATGTAAAAGGTCTTCTAACTAATGACCTATTTTACAGGGGTTCCCAGAGATGATTCAAGAGGTCCCCCCTTTTGTTGCCTTGTATTGGCCACCTAACCAATAGACGTGGCCAAGTCTACATGGGCATCCCTTTCAAACACTCCGCTCAAGATAATTGACCTTCCATCTATGGCTATAATTCCATAGCCGTAGGCACTAGAGATGGTCGAATTTATTTTCAGAAAGTTAATTGCAATGCCCCTGAACATGGTATCATCACCAAACTTGCTGAAGATGTATAGAAGGGTAGGGGGAACATTTGAAAGAAAAAAGTATGTCTCTAACACAAATAGTTTTTGCACAAATTAAGTTCAAAGTCAAGTCAAAATGTCGAAAATTCGGAAAATTCAGAAATTCGTCTTTAATTTTGAACTTAATTTATTCAAAAACTATTTGTGTTAGAGACATACTTTTTTCTTTCAAATGTTCCCCCAACCCTTCTCTACATCTCCAGCAAGTCTGGTGATGATACCATTTAAAATCAGCTCTGAAAGATAGCAAGTTGAAAAATTCGACCATCTCTAGTAGGCACCCCCTAGTCCAGTAGTGGCTACATTCCACCAGTGAAGTGGGTGTGGCCACCCTAATTCAGAATAAGATGAAGCCTCCCCCCCAAAAAAAAATGGATGCAGCCACCCCATGTAATAAGCTAAGGATACATATCGGGGTGTAGATCACTTTAAGGCAGCGCAGAGAGAAGCGAGGAAACCACAGCGGATCAGTTGTGCGAGTTATCAGAGGGCAGGTTAGTACAAAGTGAATAGTAATTGATTGCCGGGGATTGAAGCACTTTACATTGCCTATCTCAACGTCCCAATATACCACCGGAGGGGTCCATTCTTCTAAACATAAAAGCCATTACTTAACCAAACCCACCGCTTAATACTCGGGGAAGAAAGAGAATACAATACATTCAAAGAGCAACTTACTTTACCATGCCCCAGAAAGTCATTTGAAAAGCCCTCGTGCACTATTTCATGTCACGCGCCCGGTAAAAGGGATTCGAATAGGAGATTAATATTTCAAATCAAAACCGAGTCACGTTGAACTTATCACACGTGACGTCAACCTGAGACTCAATGAACGATTACGGGTTTCTTTAGGGCTTTGCTGTTCCATATTGTTCCGCTCTCGTGTATTCTTCTCCTATAATTTCAGCTTCTCGGAGGCTGCCGCTGCGCCAGAGCCTCAATGGCAAACAATTTCCGTGAATGGATTATAATAGGAGAGCGCGTCGAGTGCACCTTTTACCAAACTGGATTTATTTTCTTAATGCTTTCCAGAGAAGATTAAGAACTTTGACGGTGAGGTATTAATAAGTGTGTAGGAGAAAATTGTTGTCTAGTGAAGTGCCGCACGTGGTTCCCTCTCATGCTAATAACATGTTACAGTTAAATTACTTCAAGTGATGTCACCTTTGGGTATCTGTGGTTATATATGGAAAGCAGACATAGCATGGCTGGTCAGTAGAGCCTTCAGGTGTTATAGAAGCAGTAGGCTGGTTTGGAAGAACTACAAATATCCAAATCCCCTAAAGTATGAAGGAGTTGACATTCAAAACCCACATGAAGACCACCCTAGGAAAAATCCCATAGGACAGTGGTTCCCAAACTAGGGGGCGCGAAGGGTGCGGGCCATCATTCTGAACCTGTGTTTGAATGGGGAGTGGGGCCATGATAATGTTCCTATGTAGAAAGGGGGGGCTGCAAGGAAAGTTTGGAAACCACTAGCATAGTACCACTGTAAAAGGTCTTCAAAACGAAGGACCTATTTTACAGGGGTTCCTAAAGACCAACCAAGAGGTTCCCCCTTAAGTTGCTTTGTTTCTCAAAAGTAGGTGGCCACCTAATCAATACACGTGGCAAAATCTACAAAGGCATCCCTTTCAAAGATACAGTTCAAGTTTTTGGTTACCGCTAATAATCCAGCATTTTAGACTATTGTAATTCCATAGATAATTGACCTTTCATCTGATGCTGCCCTCAAAATCCCACATCCATCACCATTTGGCACAGCCAGGTATGAGATTCTTGTAACATTAAGATGTTCTTCTTAGTCATCTATGAAGATGGGAATGACCACCATACTTGCCATTGACCACCACCAATGTAAAAGGTCTTCAAAACTAATAACCTTTTTTTTTGGGGGGGGGGGGGGGGGGTCCTAAAGACCAACCAAGAGGTTCCCTCCTTATGTTGCTTTGTTTCTCCAAAGTAGTTGGACACCTGACCATCACATGTGGCTAAATCTACACAGAGATCCCTTTCAAAGACTAAGCTCAAGTTTTTTTGTTTTTTTGAGCATTTTAGACTATTGTAATTCCGTAGATAATTGACCTTCCGTCTAAGGCTATGTTTCCATTGCACTCTGTCGGCACCCCCTGCACTAAGCACATTCTTTGGCAGGGATGGCTACGGACCCGATCGACATCCACCTACCTGCAGCCCCAGTTGTTCTTATCTACCGTACTGCACTACGTTGACCTTCTGGATGGTGCCGTATCAACAGCTACAGGCAGGTAATGTGGATCTAGTAGGCCGCCATCCCTGCCAAGGAATGTGCTTAGTGCAGGGACCTGATAGCACCATGCAAACATAGCCTAATGGTGCCCTCAGAATCCTGCATCTATCACCATTTGGTACAGCCAGATATGAGATTCTTGTTACATGAAGATGAAGAAGTATATTGACCAACATACCATACTTGACCACCAATGAAAATGATGTAAAGAGGTTGAGAAACATTGATCTGTTTCTCCAAAGTAGATGGTCACTTGACCACACATGGCCAAATCTACATGGACATCCATTCAAAAGACTCAACTCAAGTTTTTGGGTACCATCATTAATATATAAACATTTTAGACAATTGTGGTTCCAACCTTGTGGCCACCCCTCAAAGAAAATGTTGAAATTCCATCCATCTCCTCAGCGTGCTGACATCCTACTCCAGCTCAGTCAGCTGGGGGGG
>CM070041.1:63944773-63956488 GCA_036250615.1 Ptychadena robeensis | reverse complement strand
AGGAGCGAGCTACGAGGCGAGCGAGCGAGCAAGCCCAAGCGAGCTAGGAGCGAGCTAGCGATCGATGCGAGCGAGCGAGCTAGCAGCTAGCTAAGCTAGCTGAGCTAATTGATGCGAGGAGCGAGCGAGCGAGCGAGCGAGCGAGCGAGCGAGACCGAGTAAGCGAGCGAGCGAAGCGAGCGAGCTAGAGATTCGATGCTAGCTATCTATCTATCTATCTATCGATCTTCTCTCTCATCTATCTATCTATCTATCCCATATTACGATATCGATCTATCTAGCTATCGATTATCTACTCTCATCTAGCTATTATCTATATATCGATCATCTATCTATCTATCTATCTATCTTACTATCTATCTATCTATCTATATATCATTAATGAATTACATATTTAAAGACAAATAATTAAGAAATGACAATTTATAATTCTGATCATTAATATGTAAAGTAACAATGTTTGTTTGCGTGTGGGGAGTTAGGGGAACGAAGTAAATGAGCATTAAAATAATGATTATTACCCTGAAGTAGTAATAAAGCAGATTTCATCCACGACTTTAATTTATTACATGTTGCAAGTTTGTGAACTTTTTTAAAAATTCGGGACTATTTTTTTCTCGTCTCTCTACATTATTTCAGCTCGCACCGGATTCCTTTTTATCAAAAGCTCGTCAGGAGTGGGAGTCGGCCTTCTTCTTAATGCAAAATGACATTTATGTTAGGACGGTGTCTGGGTCCACACACAGGTCCCCAATGCTGTTGACATTCATTAGCTGCCTAGTCCCTATGAATGTTGGCGCTTATTGGTGGCTGTTGAGACTGTGGCAAGAAAATTATTAGAAATATTATCCGCGCGATTGAAGATTTTTCTTTTAGGTTGAGTGGTATGGTAAGGTTTGGTTAAGCACAGGTTTGGCACGATCTATTCTGGGAACTCTTGGCAATAGAGAGTGGCAAACCAACAGTATTAGATGGTTGAATTTTCGACTTGATCTTTGTGAGCTGATTGCAAAGCCCCTGACACATGGTATATCACCAAAATTCTGGAGCTGTAGAGAGGGGTTGTGGAACATTGAAAAAAAAAAACGTTTGCTGTTGTAGCACATGGAGTTTTGCATAACTTAAGTCAAAGGTCAAAAATTCGATTTCTAAATTTTGACTTGACTGTTAAATTAATTTGTGCAAAAAACTATTTGGTGGAGACTACTTCTTTTTTGTCATATACCCCCAACCCCTCTATAATTTCCAGCCAAGTTTGGTTTGTGGCTGATACCATTTCAGGGGCTGTGCAACCAATTAACTCGAAATCATCGAAATCGTCAATTTTTTTAAAAAAAAAAATTGGACCACAGATCTCTACCAACAGCGGGAGGTGGGAAGGTCAACACAGAACACTCCCATTTAAAGTCTATGAAAAGACACAATGTTGAAGTTAGTTTAATATTCAGGGTGTTTATAGGGCCACCTTTTATGGACGTGAGGCATGATTCATTATGCCACAAAAACAAGTGGATTGCCTTGCTTTTTTGCCTCAGATTATGGGTGGATTGTCGTGGGTTGTTCACATTACCTGTACAGGGGCAATAGCAGTACATATTCATTTAAGTAGGAAGTAAGGTGTTACCATCTATACTGAGTATAAGCCGAATGTTTCGCCAAAAAAAATGGCAAAATATCTGTGGTAGGGGTGTGTGGAATGATAAAATAATAGGGTTGAGCTCCATCCATTGGTTAGAGTTGAAAATTATCCAAAGATAGAGGCAATTATCCAAGGGCAGAGTTAAAATCATTCCAGGCGGACAGGTTGTTGTTTTGAACATATCCATGGGTAGTGGAAACTCATCCATTATAGGTTTCAGCTCATCCATCGAGGGTTGAGTTCATTCATGTATGTTTTCATTTGAATCATGATGGTAGGTGTGGAACTCACATAGTGGTAGGATGAACTCATCCATGCTAGGGTTCAACTCATCCATGCTAGGGTTCAAACTCATCTATGGTACGGGTGAAATAATCACCTAGTAGGTTCACTCATCCATTAAAGGTTTTAACAAATTATCCATGGTCGGTGAAGATGAACCATCCATGGTCGGTTTTTTCATTTTTTAAACTCAGCCATTAAGGTTTTTCAACTCATCCAGGCTTAGGTATTGAATCTACATTTCCATGGTGGGTTGAACTCATCCATGGTAGGGTTTTATCCATTCATTCAGGAAAGTAAGGTGTTACCATATTACTTGAGTATAGCGAGTTTTCAGCCAAAAAAAAAAGGGCAAAAATGTGTGGTGGGTTGAACTTAAAAAATAGGTGAGTCATCCATGGTAGAGTTGAACTTATCACAGATAGGGCAATTTATCAAGGCAGAGTAAAATCATCCAGGGTACAGTGAACATATCCATGGTAGGGTTGAATCATCCATAGAGGTTTCAGCTCATCCATCGTAGGGTTGAGTTGAGTCTCATGGTATGATTGAATCATGCATGGTAGGGTTTTTCAACTCATCCATAGTAGGGTTGTTGAGCTCATTGAGGGTAGGATAGGATTGAACTTATTACATGGTTGGGTTAACTCGGTGTTAGAGGGTCAACCATCCATAGTAGGACCTAAGCTCAACATGGTAGAGTTGAATCATCCATGGTAGGGTTAAACCATCCAGGTAGAGGTTAGCTCATCCATGGTGGGTAAACTCAGCTCTATAAGGAGGTTTCAACTCATCCATGCTAGGGTTTTGAATCCTCCATCGTAGGGTTGAACTCATCCCTGGTATGGGGGTTGAACTCATCCCCATGTAGAGTTGAACTCCCGGGAGGGTCCGGGGGACCCCCCTAGTAGGGTTTGAACTCATCCATGGTAGGGTGAACTCATCCATGGTAGAGTTGAACTCTCCATAGTAGGGTTGACTCATCCATTGAGGTTTAACTCCTCCATTAGAGTTACTCACCATGAGGTTTCATTCAGCCCCTGCTAGTGTCAAACTTATCTGGGGGGGGCTAGTTGAACAACCACCTGGTACGGTTGAACTCATCCATGTAGGTTGAACTCAGCCATTAAGGTTCACTCATCCATGCTATGGTTTGAAACGCATCCAGGTGGGGTTGAACTTACCTTAGAGGTTTACTCATCCATTAGAGTTTCAACTCATCCTGCTATGGTCGACCTTATCCATGGTAGGTTGAACTCATCCATCCGTAGGGTGAACGCGCCTAGAGGTTTCAATCACCTCCATGCTATGTTGAACTCACCATGGTGGGGTGAACTCATCCATGGTGGGGGTTTGAACTCATTCCATGGTGGGGTTGACACTCACCCAGTGGTAGGTTGAACGCATCCATGCTAGGGTTGTCACCATGCTGGGTTCACCTCCAGGTGGCTAGGGTTCACTTCATCCATGGTACGGTTGAACGCATCCATAGTAGGGTTCAACTCATTATTAAGGAGGTTTAAGAACCATCCATGGTACGTGGAAGTCATCCATGGTACGGTCGAACTCAGCCATGGGCCGCCCGCGTTGAACTCATCCATGGCTGGTTTGAACTTTCACCCATTAGTGGTAGGGTTGAAACTAATCCATGCTAGGGTTCAACTCATCCATGACTAGGGGTCACTCATCCATGGGGTTCAAATCATACCATGGTACGGTTGAACTCATACATAGTAGGGTTCAACTCATTCCATTAAAAGGTTTTAAACTCATCCATGGTACGGTTGAAATGAAGTCATAATGGTACGGTTAAACTCAGCCATTAGAGGTCTCATCCATGCTAGGATTGAACTCATCCATGGTGGTGTTGAACTCATCCATGGTAGGGTTGAACTCATCCATGGTAGGGTTTATCTCATTCATTATAGGATTTAACTCATCCATGATACGGTTGAACTCATCCATTGTAGAGTTGAACTCAACCATGGTAGGATTTAACTTATCTATGGTAGTGTTGAACTCCTCCATAGTAGGGTTGAACTCATCCATGGTAGGGTTGAACTCATCCATGGTAGAGTTGAACTCATCCATAGTAGGGTTGAACTCATCCATTAGAGGTTTAACTCATCCATTAGATGTTTAACTCATCCATTAGAGGTTTCAACTCATCCTTGCTAGGGTCAAACTTATCCATGCTAAGGTTGAACTCATCCATGGTACGGTTGAACTCATCCATGGTACGGTTGAACTCAGCCATTAGAGGTTTCAACTCATCCATGCTAGGGTTGAACTCATCCATGGTGGGGTTGAACTTATCCATTAGAGGTTTAACTCATCCATTAGAGGTTTCAACTCATCCATGCTATTGTCGAACTTATCCATGGTATGGTTGAACTCATCCATCGTAGGGTTGAACGCAGCCATTAGAGGTTTCAACTCTTCCATGCTAGGATTGAACTCACCATGGTGGGGTTGAACTCATCCATGGTGGGGTTGAACTCATCCATGGTGGGGTTGAACTCACCCATTAGTGGTAGGGTTGAACTCATCCATGCTAGGGTTGAACTCATCCATGCTAGGGTTCAACTCATCCATGCTAGGGTTCAACTCATCCATGGTACGGTTGAACTCATCCATAGTAGGGTTCAACTCATCTATTAAAGGTTTAAACTCATCCATGGTACAGTTGAAGTCATCCATGGTACGGTTAAACTCAGCCATTAGAGGTTTCAACTCATCCATGCTAGGATTGAACTCATCCATGCTAGGATTGAACTCATCCATTGTAGAGTTGAACTCAACCATGGTAGGATTTAACTTATCTATGGTAGTGTTGAACTCATCCATGGTAGGGTGAACTCATCCACGGTAGAAGTCAAACAAACATCACCTCTAAATAAGACAAACTAGTAAATTAGTCGCAAAACAAAGATCATGTAAAGCTTTTCAAAAACATTTTTGAGATAAATGCTAAATGAAAAGAAGCTGAACCTCTGTGCGCTAATGGAGCCCTACCCACATGTCCTATTTTACAGAACCCTTTGCCAGGTAAGGCTGAGTTATACTTGACCAAAACACACAAACAAATCAAAGAACACTTATCCTTGCTGATGCTTTTTATTTTTTAATTGCCATGGCAACGGAACAATATGTCTCAAGTGTTCGGTCCTTGAGAAAATTCAGCTTAAGCATGAGGAGGGATGTCTGCTCTACCTAATAAAACGGTATTTTCTTGCCCTGCCTGCCTGCCCCCCCCCCAGAATACCTTCCTGCCCTCCAGGGGGGCCTGTCCCCCAGTTTTGCAACCACTGGTTTAAACAATAGGAGATGCAAGCGCAGCGCAATGCGCTAGTGCATCCATTACTGCCGATAAATCCCACCAGTGGAGTGTGAAATGGCCATAAAATTGTATCATGGAAACAAAGCCTTAGTGTTGATATCCCTGATGTCCATGTGACCATATAGGAGAAAGTATTGATGTAAAATACACTATATATATGTATATGACAGAGTAACAATGTCGATATGAGTGTATAGAAAATGACACAATGTATGCACATAAATTAACTGAATTTGATTTAAAGTACTTAAATGTGAATATTCATGTTGCATGTATATTGCCATCTTGTCTATTTGCTTATTCAGAATCAGTTTCCCCCTGAGTAAGCCCATGTGGGTGAAATGCGTTGGTTGGTGGCCTCACCATCAATTGAACATGTTGTAAATATATAATGATATCCTGTACTTTTACGACTATCGCTAAGCTAAATTGGTCACATGATTACAAATATGGATGATATATATCAGCGGTGGGCAACCGAGTTGATATGGAGGGCCACAAGTGCGGCCCTCGGCATCACTAAAGGGCATAACATCGATCCAGACCCTCATCAACATATCTCAGCAGGCGGTGGACCAGATGCCGACAGGCAGTCAAAACCACCGCCCTCCTGCCCCTGGGTGCAGCGCTTATATGTAGACCTGGTTTCTGCGGTCAACGTTGATAAATTTACTTATGTAGGAGCCAAAGTTGATTAGGAAAGCGTGTGGCAACTTCACAGGTTAGGTTTTGGAGGCCGCATGGGGAGGACCAAGGGGGGCCGCCGAACAACGTCCAAAGGGCCCCAGGCCTCAGGTTGGGCACCTAGGATATATATGTTGGTCCTGTTTTTGTAAAATAAAGACCTTGTAATTAATGCCTTGACAATTGTTCTGAAGACCTAGTTTGTGCCTAAAAAATTCATATTTAGTTTTTCTAGAGTGATCCATGTGTGGTCACCGGTAGGGCCTATCAATAAAAAATAATCCTTGCGAATATTGGCATTTGTGTGCTTAACCCTACTACAGTCAATGGAACTCCAAATCTTTACTGAGTTTTGAATAAGATGAGCAAGAGATCTAATTCCAGATAGATAACCCTGGTAACCTCATTAAGGGGAGACTTTTTCTTACTTCCTGTACCTACAACATCCATATAGAGGAAGTGGCTGAAAAAGGGGTAAATGAAAAAAATCAAAATCCCAGTGTGCTGCATATGTGCCCTTATCTGTGTCCTGGTAGGGGAAGCCATACAGAAATTCTCAAGATGCAGACAATAAAGATTGTAGAGACGCCATAAATGCTGCCCTCAAAATATGGTTCTCCAAAATAAAAAGATGAAACGTAAATGAATTAATTGGCCATCTGGCTGAGACAATAGACCCCGATAATGCATTAACATGGTCACACTTGAGATGGTCCCAGAGAGTTCTGCTAAGCAAAGGAACACACGAAGACCTTTCCTAATACCACATCGTGGAGGTAACAGATGGAGACTCCAGATGTCTGAGAAAAGTACGATCGCGCTATCTGTAAATTCTTGTGTGGCTTCTCGAAAAATCCGCAGGGTACACAAAGTCTACAAGAAATAAAACTGCATCAAGTGATCCCTTTAAAAGTCACTTCAATTCCTCTTGTAATTAACAGGGAACATTTAATCCGTTGGACGACCCTCAGATAAGGACATCAGATAGCTGCAGAAGTAAGGAAGGAACATGACATAGTTTGAACCAGAATTATACTACAACCAATAGGTTTGTGTTAGCATGATATGTACAGTAAGTAGCTATCCATCTAAGCACAATAGTTCTTGATCATTGGTGCCCATGGGGGAAATATAGTGAATTATTAATGGTGTCCGTAGGGGGGTAAAGTGCTTCATCAATGGTGCCCAGAGGAGGACAACAGTGCTTTATCAATGGTGCCAAGAGGGGGACTATAGTGCTTCATCAATGGTGCCCAGAAGGGGACTATAGTGCATCATCAATGGTGCCCAGAGGGGCACTACAGTGCTTCATCAATGGTGCCCAGAGTGGCACTATTCATCAATGGTGCCTAGAGACTATAGTGCTTCATCGATGGTGCCCGCAGGAAGACTATATTGCTTCATAGTTTATAAACGGGACTATAGTGCTTTGTTATTGGCTCTCATAGAGGGACTATAGTGCTTCATCATTGGTCACTATAGGGGGATTATAGTTCCTTATCATGGGTGCCCATTTCACAATGTCTTATAATTGTTGCCCACAGGAAGATATAGTGCCTCATCAATGGTGCCAATGGGGAAACTTCATTGCTTCATTATTGGTTTCCATAGAGGGACTTTAGTGCTTTATCATTGATGACCATAGGGGGATTATGGTATTTATCCTTGGTGACCATTGAGTGAACGATAGTTCCTTATTATGGGTGACCATTGGGGAACTATTTTGCCTTACAATTGTTGCCCACATTATAGTGTTGCCCACATTATTGCCCACAATTGTTGCCCACATTACAGTGCCTTATCACAGTGTTCATAGGAGGACTGTAGTGCTGCATCAATAGTGCCCATAGGGGGACACTTCATTGATTTCTGTAGGTGGACTATAAAGGTTGGAGTAAATAGAGGGATTCTAGTACCTCATGATTAGTATTAATGAGAAGGCTATAGTGCCTTATGATTGGTACTCATAGGGAGACCATAGTGCTTCATTATCAGTAACCATAGGGAAACTTAATTGCTTAATTATTGGTTCACATAGTGTGACTTTAGTGCTTTACCATTGGTTTCCATAAGGGGGACTATAGTCCTCTATCATTTTTGGCCATAGGCGGACTATAGTGCCTCAGCCATGATGCCTGTAGGGGCACTAGAATGGTTGATGTCAAATTAAAGACTATATTACCTCATGATTGGTATGTATTGGAAGGCTATGGTGCTTCATCATTGATGTCAATAGAGGAACTATAGTGGTTTTTCATTGGTGTCCACAGGGGGACTATTGTGCCTTTTATCTTATCATCATTGGTGTCAATAGAGGGACTATAGTACCTCATAAATAGTATAAATTAGGAGACTTGGTGTCAATATGGGGACTATAAAGCTTTATTATTTGAGTCTATAAGGGGACTATTGTGCCTTATAAGGAACTATAATGTATCAACACTGGTGTACATAGAGGCACTATAGTGCTTCATCATTGGTGTCAACAGAGGGACTGTAGTGCCTTATCATCAGTGCCCAAAGGGGGACTATAATGCTTCATGATTGATATCAATAGAAGGACTTTAGTGACTTATTTTTGGTGTCAACAGGAGGACTATAATGCTTTGTGATTGATATCAATAGGAGGACTATATGCCTCATCATTGGTGCCCAAAGGGGACTATAGTGCCTCATTATTGGTTTCAACAGGGGGACTACAATGCTTCTTCATTGGTAGCCATAGGAGAACAATAGCACCTCATTATTGGTCAAAGAATGAAGAAAGGTTCCTAATTTTTGTTCTTTCTGGTGACCGCTTTAAAAAGTCAGACTTCCCATTTTACAGAGCAACTTTTAAAATACAAAAGCCATTCATACACTTCAAACCGAATTTCTAACAACATGTATTAAACCGGCTAAAGGAAGTCGTAATCCTCTTTTTCAAATAAAAAAAAAGAGAAAAATCAGGACACCTTCTCGACTCTTGGCTTTCATAGTAATTGCTACCTTTTGCTTTAGTTTAGGAATCAGGTTCAAGAGAGATGGAAACATTTCCAAGAACAAGAGAAGCTGTATAAGATTAAACTGTCACAAGACAATTTGTACAAATTAACAACCAGCATCGGCCAAAAAACGTTTTTCTGAAAGTTTTGGACGAGAGGAAAAGTAATTGAAACGTTCTTCATTGTGGATACTTTTTTTTTTTTTAGTATAGTGGAAAAAGGGTTCAATGGGAATGGTCTCCGGGATCTATGTCTTGGTGCCATATGGACAGGAGATGAAAGGGAAAATTCTCAATGGACTCAATGGCCCTCAAACCAATATAGAGATTTTTTTTACTTAACCAAAATCCAAATAAATACCCAGTTTAAGCCAAAATTTTAATGTTTAAAGGTTGCCATACATGGCAGATCAATCGCGGTGCACATGTCACTCAGCAGTTGCCCGGCTGCAAGTCAGGTGCGCCTACCTGGTCAGATCGACCAGCATCCTCCTGCACCTTGCGATCCGACATGTCCGTAAATTCCCGGCCGGTCCAATAAGTTTGGATGGGGATGGCCGTCCCCATCAAAAGTAATGTCCAGCAAACAAAGGTTGCCCACCGATCCTCTGAGCATGCAGTTGGTCCCTCAATTATCGAAGGAGAATCTGCCCTTGTATGGGCAGCTTAAGTCTTTAAAATGAAATATTCATGTAATGTTGTCTTGTCTTTCTTATGCTATAGTTGTAAAGATTTGGGCATCAACCAATGACAATAGGCTGCTTGATACAATTTGGCTTTATTTAACCTGAGGCCCAAAGGGTCTCGCTGCAAGAACACAAAACTTTACAACAGGAACTGAAAGAGGGTATATATGGCCACAGATTTCTCAATCAGGATTTGATTGCGGTCTTTGAGCGGCGTAAAAGAAAGCTTGATCAAACAGGGAACCAACATGTTGGTAAATACTTGTCCCATTGCCATAAATTTGGATGGAGACTTAATAGGTTGGTCCTCTAATATATCAACCCTGCTCAGGTCATTAGGGATATTTCCTAAATCAGTGGTGGGCAACTGAGTTGATATGAAGGGACGCAAGTGTACCCCCCGGCATCCCTAAAGGGCCGCACATAATATTTTCAATTTATACCATCAAAGCCTTTGATTCAAAGGTTATGTGCCAAACCAAAACAAAAATTAGTTCCCATCTCCCAAGGTTTCCGACAAGATGGGTTAAGGGACTTTCAAGGCATCCAAAAGTAAAAACAAAGTTTTAATGTCCACATTATATAGTCCACATTATATAGTATATTATATAGTAATGTCCACATTATATAGTCCACAAAATTTTTACAAATCCATGGTTCAAACAAGATCATGAAAACCATCCCAACGTGTTTTGCAAGAAAAATGTAAAAAGCTTCTTCAGGAGATGTATTTGTTGCATATGGTTAGTCTAACATGGATGGAGAAGAAGGAAAATCCATGTGGCCTGGCATGGGCAGTTAATCCATGTGTCTGCATGGGCCAGACCTAGCCCCAATGGCATAAGAAGGTAATGTGCCCTTATTCTGAGGTTATGTGCCACAATATATATTATACAATCATGCCCTATTAATTGGTGGGATATTGGTAGCATAGTCCCTCACCTGTCTGTCGATCCCCTGCCAACATGTCTTTGCCCGAGAACTTCTAAGAGCAGGAAGAGGAGGAGAGGCAAAGGACTTGCACAGCGCTCTAAGAAAATCCTGGGAGAGGACGTGTTAGTGGGGGATCGGTGGACAGATGAGTTCCTATGCCCTATGCTTTAACAGTTAGGTTTTGGGGGCCACAAGTGGAGGACCAAGGATGGCCACTGAAGAACGCAAAAAGGGCCGCAGGGTCCTAAATAGTGAGCAGTCTAAGGATGGTGGAAAATACATGAGCCTATGATGAATTTTGAATGGAACATTGGCCAATGCCCTTTAATACAAGGTTCTCCCATTCTTCTACTATAAACCCCCCCCCCCAAAACTAAGAGGACTATGGAGTTAAATGTCTTCTTATCCAAGAGGCTTCCTCCCATGACAGACCACAGAGGATGTTGAGTAGTCCAACTCTTTAGCATCTTCTCATGAGATTTGGTCTACTCAACACTCTCAGGGTTTTTGAGAATGCCGGAAAACAATTTGGAAACAGACTCCACAAAGTCCACAGAGAGGGACCTTCACCTGGATCCCCCGTATATATGTAATGAAATATGTAAAGGAAAATATATGAAAAGTGATTGTTGAAATGATATTAACCCGTTTAAGTTCTTTTGGGATGAAGTGATTGGGTTTACTCGCCAGACATCAAGCAGCTCTCAGCAGGCAATGTGCATTTGGAACCATTTATTATGGCTTCAAAGACCTACAGGATCTCTATTTGCATTTGAGCTCAGTGGCTTGAAAAGAACTCAAAGCTAAATCGAAGATGAAAGGATATGTATAACTTTTTATTTAAGTATTGGACAGAGCAGGGAAATATTAGAACTGTTAAGGTACAACTAGATATAATTGAAGGCGTTCAGTGTCTCCAAAAACAAAGCCATCTGCTTCCTGGTAGGTAAGCTTATCTAGGCCCTCCTGCTAGATAGCTGTGTGTCTGTTGTGTGGGATCTAAGTCCTCCCAGTGCTAGTATCAGACCATTCTGAATCACATCTGATGATGTCACTATGGTGTTGCTCCTTCCTAGAGGCTTTGATATGAAGACCAAGATGGCAGCTTCCATATAGACACCAGTGCAAGACAAGACTTAATGGAGTAAGGTTAACTGCAGGGATGGTG
>CM070041.1:63899522-63923831 GCA_036250615.1 Ptychadena robeensis | reverse complement strand
TATCTCCACTCTAATGTATTGTACAGCGCTTCGTAATATGTTGGCGCTATATAAATAAATTATAATAATAATAACCGTCTACAACGTACCACAAACACGCAATGATCGCTTTTCTTCTCCCGGCGAACATTACTAGTTACTAGTGATGGCCAAACTTCGGCCCGGTCCATCCGCGAACAGGGAATATGCGGGGAATTTGAATTGAAAAAACCTGGAACGCACACTTCTGGGTTTCTCTATCCGGACGTGGCATAACTTCCGGTTTAAGTCGGTTTTCTTTGACGAGAGACCAGCTTCTCTCTGCGGTCTCTGGTCAAAGAATTCTTCCACCGACCGGATCATTCTGCTCCTGATCCGGCCAGCGGAAGAATAGTCACCTTCTTCCAGCCGGTGAATAGAGATGGTTGAATTTTTCGACTTGCTGAATTTGTGAGCTGATTGCAAAGTCTCTGAACATGGAATCATCACCAAAATTGCTGGAGATGTAGAGAAGGGTTGTGGGAACGTTTGAAAAAAAAAGGTTTTGCTCTAGAACATGGAGCTATTGCACAAATCAAGTTCAAAGTTAAAGTCGAAATTCCGATTTCCGAAATTTTGAACCTCATTTGTGCAAAACCTATTTGTGTTAGAGACATACTTTCTTTTTTGTAGTATATAGTGATGGCCGAACTGCCCGCAAGGCGGACAGTTCAGCCGCGAACAAGCATGTTCGCCCTCCTTCCCGCCGGCGGACAGTACGGGTGTTCGACCCGCCCTGTCCGCCGGCATGAAGGAGCCCACTATTCTTCCACCGGTGGGATCATACGCAGCGAGATCCCGCCGCAGGAAGAATGTTTCCACTGAAGACCGGGTAGAGAACCTGATCTTTCAGTGGAAAGCCGGCTCGCACGTCAGTGACGTCACATCCGGTAAGCACACCAGGAACTATGCGTTCCAGGTGCCGGATGTGACGTCACTGACGTCACATCTGGGTTTTCTGATTCTAATTCCCCGCCTAGCAGTGGGGAATTTGAATCTGTCCGCGAACGGGCGGACGGCTGACTTTTTTAAAAGTCCGCTCCGCCCGTCCGCGGACGAACATAACCGAGGTTCGGCCATCACTAGTAGTATACCCCCAACCCTTCTGTACATCTCCAAGTTTGGTGATGATACCATGTTCAGAGACTTTGAAATTAACTCGAAATCGTCGAAATGGTTGAATTTTTTTTAAAAAAATTTGACCATCTGTACCGGTGAACAATGCGGGTCGAACACCTATACTAGAAAAGCAAACATGTTATGTTTGCGGCGGTACTGTCTGCCTCACAGACAGTTCGACCATCACTACTAGT
Organism: Ptychadena robeensis; assembly: GCA_036250615.1. Lineage (NCBI taxonomy): Eukaryota > Metazoa > Chordata > Amphibia > Anura > Ptychadenidae > Ptychadena > Ptychadena robeensis. Next base: position 63,922,500 of record CM070041.1, on the reverse strand, counting down.
TACAATACACTACCATCCTGATGGCAACTTTAAAGTTGCACTTTATCATGCTCATAGAAAAAAATCCCTTTTAGATGATAGACAGTTATGTGTCCACTACAAGTATAAAAGATTCTGGTCCTCCTAACCTTTTTCATAATATTATAACTTCTCCTGGCCTTGGAGTCTAAACATAGGAAAGTGAAGTCATTTGAAACATAGATCTCCTGTGTATTGGAGTAAAAAACCTGGCAATGGCCGGTTGGTGAGATGAAAATTTTCCAGTAATGATGAGCGACAATATTCGGATTATTTGAATTAGAATTTGCGATATTTCGCGAATAATTCTACTTATGTTCAATTCTTTGTTCACAAGCATTGGCAATTCGAATGTATGGCCATTATTGCGATTACCGTCAAAATTAATGGTCACATGTGGTATTTATTTTTGCATTGCAAATTTAAAATCGCAATCCATGGTCATAAGTAGAGATGGTCAATTTTTAAAAAAAAAATTCGACCATTTCAGTGATTTCGAGTTAATTGCAAAGCCCCTGAACATGGTATCATCACCAAACTTGCTGGAGATGTAGAGAAGGGTTGGGGTATACTACAAAGAAAAAAGTGTGTCTCTAACACAAATAGTTTTTGCACAAATTAACTTCAAAGTCAAGTCAAAATTTTGAAAATCGCAATTTCGACGACTTTAACTTTGAACTTAATTTATGCAAAAACTACATGTGCTAGAGCAAAACTTTTTTTTTCAAATGTTCCCACAACCCTTCTCTACATCTCCAGCACTTTTGGTGATGATATTATTTTCAGGGGCTTTGCAATCAACTCACAAAATTAGTAAGTGGAAAAATTCGACCATCTCTAGTCGTAAGCTTCCCAATGCAGAACATTGCCAAATTCCACATTACGAATATCCGCCATCATATTCGTAAAATTTGTGAATTCTGGAATAGCCGATATTTGCCAAATATATTCTGAATTTGAGCTGAACACTACTTCCCAGCATCAAAAGTACTTCATTCATTTTTCTATATATATATATACATATTGTGGGGATCACACTCAAATGGGTGCTCTCACAGCATCAATCCGTGCAATTGCGATCTTTTTTAAGGGCTCCTGCCCATGTTTATTTGCACAGTCCAAAAACAAAACTTGCCCTCCTGGCAAAAAAATGCCAAACCTCCTGGCTTGGCAAACGCCCGCTTCCCAGCAGGAACAGGTCCGGGCCTCACACTCCCTGTGAGCCCCCTGCACCAGCTGCTCCAGTACCACAGGCCTGGGCCCCACACTGCTTGTGTGCCCTCTGTCTATACTCAGAAGCCGTATCTCCAACTTCTCTCAGGAGCTGTGTCTCCAGCTTCTATCAGAAACCCACTGACACACTGGTCTCTGCTCCTTTTGTGGAGACACCTGGCTCCCCTCACCTGCAAACAGGTATTATTCCTTACAGTGTACCTGAGAAATAGGGAGGCCCACCCAATTCCATCCTCCCTATCCCAGAGTCCGGGAGCCCTGTAACCAAACTAAAAAAAAACACTCAGCAACCAAATGGTGCTGAGCAATAATATCCCGGACTCCTTCCAAGATACCACCAAACGGTCCATTCACACAGTGACAGATGACCAGTCTGTCACAATATAAATATATATATAAAAGAAGAGTTCCTGAAGCTCTTAAAGTGATACTGTAATCAATATAATGCATGTACATTAGAACTATACCCAACGTGAAGGCATATCTCTCCTTTCTTTTTGGAAGACCAACACACTCTATGAAGCTCTTCTCATTGACCACCAATGGTCATATTAACATGTCCTTCATCACATGCCATGGTTCCATCTATTTAACCTTCTTAGTGTTCATGACGAGCCCATCTCGTCCAGGGGTTCTGCGGCTTCACTGATCGCGTCACGGTGACGAGGAAGGGGGCGAGGGTGAGCAGTGCCATAGACCTCCATGTTAATGGAGGGGCTTCTGCTTTCAAACCCTCCCAGCTAGTGTCATGAATGACACTGGCTGTATGGAGAGGGGAGGGGGAGGGGGGAGGGAGGAAATGGCAGGCAGTGTACCTCGTACATTGCTGCCATTGCCTGTACCACACTGTTAAAAACGGTGCGGTACAGGCAGTGCACTAGGGAGGTTAATCCAATGTCAAAGATGTCCCTAAAGTGGGGTTGGCATTTCAATATCTACAGAGCTCAGAAGAAGCCATAAACGTCCCAAACGCTTGAATGATGATAGATCTCAAAGCTCTAGTCCTAGAAAACAGAAGAACAAAGGCTACCAGAGCAATGAGAATGATTATCTTTCTTTAGGAAACGTGTGGACGTTTCCTCTCCCAGTCCTCCAATGAAAGAGATATTTTTTTTACCTGTGTATGACAACGTCGGCAGCGGATAACTGCGCCTTGACACTTTCCTGTCATACCCAGTGTGTGAAATGCCCATATTTGCTCATTCCGCTTGGAGCAATATACGTTCGGAACAAGAAAAGGCGCGACTGCTCAGCATTGATTTTTACAGCTTGTCAAGATCAAGAGGAAGCCTATCCATATCCTTACCACCTCTGCCCTTAGGCCTGTAATTTCGTTTTACCTGATTTACGTTTTGTGTATTCAAAGCCAGATCTTTTACAGCTCCAGTCACTAGGTGCTATTTCACTTGGCAATTATGGCATCCACTAGTTGTTCTGGTCCTTTCCAAGAAACATTTTATCAGTTGGGAACATTTCTCAGTGGCTTTTACGGACATGCTTAACAGCATTGAATGGAAGGTTTACAGAGGGAAAATGGGGCATGTGCCAGGAAACCAAGATAGAAGGCCTGTTAATGGGGTTGATGATGGTGTTAATGGGTTCATACCAGCCTACTGGCTTAATAAGCAGTATAGACAACACTACATGACACAGGCACTGTGCTTATTAAATTTTATTTTGGGGGTTAAAGGAAAATTGGTAATCATGTCCAATATCTGATTTTAGGGCAGAGCTGTATCTGTGGACCATAGCAATTGAGCAATTCTAAAAGGAAGATCTACCATTTCATATAGATGCTCCAAGAAATCCATAGTTAACCTTTCAAGTGTACAAACACTTTCAAAATTGCACCTGCTAACACTATTGTTGTCAAATGTACAGCTGATGCCTCACAATCCTAATGGTATTCTATACAAATGTCACCCTTAGCATTTGAAAGTCTTAAGTATCTCAATTCAACAGCTATTACACAGCTTTTTACAAATGGGAGGAGTCACACTATATATTAGCAATAGACCGAGCTCACAACAGTATCAGCTGAGTGAGTTGATGCTATTTTGATGATATGATGGTATTTACATTAACATTCTGCATTGCAGTAATACAATTATGTGACACAGATTTATGTCTCCTTTCATATGTTAATAGCTGGCATAGAGGCATAGACGTGGAAATCCTGACACCCTCAACATCATCACTGTACAAGGACATGGATAGCTGTCTGCACCTATGCCTGTGTTATCTGACAGGCAAAAAACTTTCCAAGTCCTCACATCCATGGTGTCACAGATGAATTGTCTTTGACTAGCCTGTTGGCCGCCTGCCCTGGCTACCGTCTGTCTGACTAGGTCTCTGCCTACTGTCTTGGTACTTCGCCTTGGATATTCTGCTGTCAGCCGCTGCCAGTAAGTGTAGCTAGGGACCGCAACCTGAGGCTCCCCCCAGCAAAACCTGTCACTCTTTGTGGAGTGCTCTGGTGAATACCGGGGGGCTCCTTAGATTCTGCACCCTGGTTTATGGTTGTTTGGTGGCAAGGTGGGTCCACTGCTCTCGTGGTTCACCCTTGACGCCTGGTTTAATCAACAACTTGCTTGAGGCACTATTTTTTAGTTATATTTTTGGTACCTCCTTTGGCACCTAATTCCAGAAGGAATGGGACCACCAGGAAGGTTAAAATGGTGTACTAAAAGTGACAACGCTGTATCAACATGCAGACCCTAAAAATAAATATTGTCCCGCTATAACCATGGATGAGCCAGGAAATTTCAACTTGACTATCCTCAACCCCTCTCAAGTATGGTGATGATTCCATGTTCAGGGACTTTGCAATTCACTTACAAATGAGAAATTTCACATTTCTGAAATTTCACATCCATCTCTGAAAATCAGTAAAAAGTAAACTATATATATAATATTATTTAATTTAATATATATTTATTGTAAAGATGTTATCCTGGATTCTCCGCACTATAAATTCTACAGGTAAAACAACCTATTTGAGAAATGATGAAGAATTAAAAAAAAAAAAGATTCATAAGTCTGTCATTAAGAAGAAAGCTCGTAATGTGATTTACAGTTTGCCAATTTCATGGCAAGATAATGATCTGCAAATGAGAACGTACAGAAATTAGCGAGCTTAATGGAAGTTCAGCACCTGGAAAAATGAAAATGAATATGAGAACGTCAGCGGCTGAATGACGGCTTTCAGAGTGATTTGGAACAAATGCCGCCAAAGACTCAGCAAAGTCCAAAAGACAACGGTGGTTAGTTGTGGTGAGGACTCCTTCCATTGTACAACCACACAGTTCATAAAGTCCTCCATATGAAAGGTTATCATAGAAGGTTTCTGCAAGATCCATCCTCCAATAATCTGCAACTCAAGTGCCCTTAGACCAGCGGTTTTTAACCTGTGGGTCGGGACCCCCTCTGGATGGAACGACCATTTTAGAGGGGTCGCCACACTCACTGAAAGCTAACAAGCAGCAGCTCTGATGCCCACAAGCTAGGTGGGATGTTGGGAAGTAGAGTAATGTCCCCTCTGTCCTTACTTCCCACCCCACACATCAATAGGAGGTCACTTCCCTGACATCGAGGAGTGTCACTTCTGGCATTTGGAAAGTAACACCACTTCACAGGATCTAAAAAGGTTAAGAACCACTGTCTTAAGGTACCCATACACGTTGCGATTTTTCGTGGACCGATTCGATCTTCGATTTCGACTCACGATTTTTGCTTTACTGCTATTTTTAAAAGTCGGTCGGATGCACGATTTTTCGGCCTCTGATTAGTCGCCGACCGACCGACTGATCGGCCGGTTGTATCAGGAATCTTTTAAAAGTCTCTTTTAAATGTGGCCAACCGACTGAAAATGACGGGCATCATCATTCGGGACCCGGCCGACTTTTCGCCTGATTTTTCTAAAAACAGCATCAGTCGTACTACATTTGCATGTTACGAATCCCAAGCGACCGACCTACCCGACCGACCGGATCGGTCGGAAGGGCTAAAATCGCACGATAAATGGCAACGTGTATGGGTACCTTTATACAAGTAGATATGGAGTAGAAGTGTCTTGTTGTTTTTTTTTCCTGGAACACCTTGATTTTGGCATAACACGAAATAGATTTTGAGGCCCCTGAAACACGTTGGCTCTTGCGTACAGACTATTTCATGTATGCAGCAAAACCACACTTGGTTAAAAGAAGAGGATGGAGTCCTATGTGTACAACTCCATTTTCAAAATGCCCAATTTGTTATAATACTGTAATGTCTTTGTATATTGTATACTCTGTATTTGTATACTGTGGTGTATTTGTATAGTAGGCCATGACACACAGGTGTGTAAAGTGTGTATATAGCTTTAAGAAATTGTTACTTTTGTACAGCAGCTGCAGGAAAAGTTTTAGAAGGTTAGGTCATTACCCAGACACCTGTCATTTTGATTAAGTTATTTGCCCAGCAACTTCTAAACCCCTCCTCTGGGCATTGGTTTAACAATATAGCTTTCTAGATTGTTTGGTGGTCTGTCTGGGCTTTTCTGTGCTTACCTTACCTTGGAGCAAGGTGCTCTCATCTCTCCGAGTCCTGCGAGTGTAAGTGCTGCGGGCTGACTCACCACCCATGACGAATTACAGGGATCCCCTTTGAACCAGGGCTGCCCCTTCCTCATCTTGTCTAAGTGAGTGCAGGTCACATAATGCCTGAGGAACTACAGATACCAGCCACCTCTCCTGGAACATCTGTCTCCTTCTTCTGCCTGGGTGAGAGCCTTAGCCTCTCCACACCTTCCAGCAGCTGCTTAGAAACTATTACATAACAATAAAAGGAAGAAAATAATTTGCACCGTGTTGCCAATTCAACTGTCCTGGACCAACCAACACTGGACAGGGCAATCAGAGGACTTTCAGGTGAACCTTAGGGCCCACATACACCTTTAGATTTATCAGATTTCCTTAAGATCTCCTTTTGTTTTACCAAAACCATGTAATATGAGGGATTTTATAAACAATCAAGTCTACCTGTGTTCAATCACAGAGTACCCGGCACTACATAGTTGTTGGTAGATCTAAAGGATATCTGACAGAGAGATCTAAAGGTGTATGGCCAGCTTTAGTGTTACATTGTTGCCTCTGTCCTTGGTCGGTCCAGGGCAACACGGTGCAAATTATTTTATTCCTTTCATTGTTATGTAATATTATGGATGTTGGTAGACAACATCCTGTTTATCATATACTTGGTGGGTGAGTCTATTTTTCTCTAGAAACTGCTTGGACCCCATTCCTGCCTCACGGGTGATGGTGACTGTAAATACTCCCTCTAGTAAAAAGTTAACCCCTAACAAGCTTGTGTGGACAATTGTTTCCTGTGTGAAAGCCGTGAGTTTGGCAGTGAATCTAGCCATATGCATCCAAAACCGAAAAGAACCTGGTTGCTCTAGTGAGTTACCCCAGGTGACGCTACAATACATTGACCATGGAATAATTACTAACAAGAAAATGTCACAAATGATAACATTTTCTAAAACAAATTGCCACTAAATGAATTGGCAGAAATATATAAATATTCTCTTCTATCAATGGGCGCCTCTCCTGTGCCTCCTTTATGACCTACAACTGTTTGGACATCTGGTTCTGGTTGCAGTTTTATAACATTGAAGGAAAAAAAAGTGTTGCGCAGCACCTGAGCAAAACGAGTTAAAATATCAATTTAAGATAATGGATAACAAGATTGCCTCGTTGCCGTAGAAAATCGGATGATTTACTATAGAAGCCTTTCCCTCCCAACCCCCAAAGATAATACATGTACATCTTGTGCCTTTCTCGAAATTAGTGTCTAACTAATTTGTACTTTGGCTTTATTAGAATCAGGAAACTCGAAATTTGGAGGGCGACCAATGCGTGACAGCTGTGAACATCCGAGCACAAAACCAGCACTGTGGCCTTCAATTCCCAATGCTAGGAGGCACAGAAAGAAGTCTTTTCAAATGCCGAAGCCTCATTTTCAACGAAGATAATTCCACGGGGCGCCGGGCTGCTTTGCCGGAATACTGTAGGTGTTGAAACCTGCATTTCCCCTTAACACATCTTGCTCCGCATCACTTCCTTAGATTAGAGAAGGCCTTCGGTCCAAAGCATTTAGCTGTTTATTATATTTTTGCGCTGGCTGAGACACAGGGGCATGACTGAGTGATGAGAATTTATAATGCATGGCAACAGCCCACTTAATGAAGCCTTGGGCCCTAGTGAAAGCTTGGACCACTGGCTCCCTAGCTAGTCTCCACTTCTCTGTTCCCTCATAACAACCTTTCCTGGCACCAACCACAGAAATATATTAAACACAGAGACTGATGGGGATGTAATACGGAATTGGGCTCTGTAATGAACATGTACCAGGTTGGCGTACCTGACCTTTCTACTGTCCTTTGAAAAGCCGAACATCAAAGCCTATTGCACCCTAAAGGTCCCCATACACGTCTAGATTTTTTATCCAATCAACTTAATTTAATAAATTTTTTTGTTGATTGATTGAAAATCTATGGCAGCCCACATGGTTAGATCAATCGAAAACAATTAAAATTGGGAAAAAAATTGATTGAAAAAGGATTGGACGTGCTGGTAATTTTTAATTGGTTGTATTGAAATTGATGACACTTTCAGTCGATCCCAAAAAAGTTGATCAAATATCTGTAACTACAGTTGGCAAACATTACAATCAATCGCCAATTTCCCTGACCCCCCAAAAATTGATTGTTGATTGACAGAAAATCTAGACGTGTATGGGGGGCTTTAGGCTCACCTTCTGTCTTAGATTTTACATTTTTATTTTGCCAAATCATTTTTTATATTTTGGATAAGGGAATAACCACCCCATTTGGTACCTTCTACTTGTCCTTAGTGGCACTGCAACAAATCATAAATTTGGGGATGGTCACCAAACAAATAGGGGACACCTATCCATCCAATCTAAAGTCAACTGTTTAGGAGAAAACTTTCATTTGAGTTTCCAAGATAATACAATAAATGATCTTTAATGGACCAGAGCCAAGCAAAAGTCAATCATTTGGATTGTTATGGATATAAAGGATTGGAATCCAAGTATACCGTATTTTGTGCACAATAAGCCGAATCTCACCATAAGACGCTCCCAAGGTTTTTGAAAGGAAATCCATAAAGACTCAATACTTCTACTCTTGCGGAGTGAATACTTAACCTTATGGGTGTAATGCGATTTTTGCGCAATTTTTTATGGTGCAAAAAGCAGCTGTCCGTTGTGTGATTCCCCGCCCTCCCCCTGGCTCTCTACACAACGCCGGTGTCAATTAGACGCCAGTGATGTGCGGGGAAAGGTGATGCCCCCTCCATTAACCATGGAGGTCTATGGCGCCACCCCCCTCACTGATGACGCTGAAGACTCGAGGCCGGAAGAACTCCGTGAGCTATGCAGAAATGCTGCAGGCTCACAGAGTACCAGTGCCCAATCCCAGCATGTGTCCCCATACTGGCTTTGGGCGTAGCGCCAGGAAGGTTAAACAATAATGATGAGCGGCATAGGCAATATTAGAATTTGTGATATTTCACAAATAATTCTACTTATATTTACAAATATTCTTCTCGTTGAATTGCTTTCAAAATGAATGGTCACATGTGATATTTATTTTGCATTGCGAATATAAAATCGCAATGCATGGCCCTTAAGCTTCCCAATGCATAATATCGCAACAATTCGACATTGCGAATATCTGCCACCATGTTTGCGAAAAAAGCATATTCTCTAATAGCCAATAATCGTAGAATATATTCGCAATTCGAATTGCATACACGGCAGGTTTGGGTATTATCAGACATTTGTCATCAGTTTGTAGACCATAGCTCACTTATTTTACTGCTAACAAATATATATGTGTGGATCTGGCCCTCAAGTACTGATGTTGGCCAACCATGTCCTAGACAGTGGTTCCCAAACTGAGGGGTTGACTGGGGGGCCCCTTGGGGGGCGCGAAGGTATTTCAGGGGAGGGCGCAGGCCCTCATTCTTAACCTGTGTTTGAATAGGGAGGTAAGGCTCAATAATTTTCCTAAATAGAAAAGTGGGGCCCTGCAAGGAAAGTTTGGGAACCATTGTCCTAGACATTGACAAGCTTCTAATCCTTGCCGTGGAGTGGGAGCCCCACCTCAAACACAGGACCTCAGTCTTAAAGTTACCAGGTGAGAGGCAGGGTATAATATAATTATTTGTGTTCCATGTTCATGCAATAAACACCAGACATCAAGAACCTGTGTTTTGTGTCATCATCCATCACCCTCCTTTAGATTATTATACAATGAGGAGCTGGGCAGCACCCATCAACCGCAGACGTGTCACCGTCTCTGCAACAAAACTCATCTTCCATTAAAAGTTCGTAATGTTAACATAATGCAGAAAAAAAAACCCACATCCGTTTCATCTCCCAATTTTCCATGTGTGAAACTCGATGAACATTTGCCTTTTGATTAGAAGACAAGGTCAGAAGGAATTTTTAACTCCAAGATACGGTCGTTCCCTTTTTTTTTGCTCCGCACCAATTAAGATCTCCAGCTGTCAGTATCTAATATCACTATGCCATAAAGAAAGACAGTACGACGCATTGATCTGTGTCGAAGGCACTTCACAGAGAAAATTGGACAGAAATAAAGATAATTGTCGCAGGATGTCAGGCCATTAAATAAGGATGCGGGACGGGGACTGTGAAGCGCGCAGTCATCCCCCTTTTTTTTTGCTTCTACTGTACGGCGAGCGCTATTTATACGGAAACAAAATGCTCCTCGGCGTCAAGCACCTTTTGCCCCCGGTAGGACGCTCTCTTCAATTGGTTTGATGTAACCGCTTATAGCAGCTAAAGACGCGTCTTTCATGAAGATTCGTTTCATCTCCGTCGCGCGTTACATATCCCAAGTCTTCTTGGAGCCCCCCGCTTTGTCTTTTAAATTGAACCTAGTACTATGATTACCCAACCTAGCACAGGCGAGTTCTAGATCTGTGAGATAAAAGATCCTTAGACTTCTAGACGTCCGGGTACAGAGAAGAAGAGCGCAGCGTGGTTTGGCGCACTTCGTCTTTTAACGTGGCCACAATTGACCTTTTTCTACGGGACGTAACAAGGCTTCAAACAAGCTTCTTGTGGCTCTGCGATACTTAAGTATGAAAATTTGGACTTTAACCTATAAATCACAAAATATTGAATGAGGATTGAGGAGCTGCAAGGATATTATACCCTCCTGGCCACCTCGTAACTTTAAGACCTGTGTTTGAGGTGGCGCTTCCACTCCTCGGCAATGATTACAAGCTTGTCAATGTCTAGGACATGGTTGGCCAATGTCAGTTCATGAGGGCAAGATCCACACATATATATATGATCGCAGTATATAAAGTGAGCTATGGTTTACAAAAGACTGAAACTGAAAATACCCAAACCTGCCATGTATGTTCCCCTTTAAAAACTGGAGTTGGACATCCCTGATCTAGGGGTTTCAGGTAAAGACCTTTACGTGCCTTAATGCATTTTCTTTCTCCCCTTGGGACGAGGGGTAATGCTGAGAGCCCAAAAACTAATTCATAGAGATATTCCAAACTGCCATCATTGCTCCCTCTCCCATTGGATATTATACCCATCCGGCCACCTGGTAACTTTAAGACTGAGGTCCTGTGTTTGAGGTGGCGCTTCCACTCCATGGCAAGGATTAGAAGCTTGTCAATGTCTAGGACATGGTTGGCCAACATCAGTCCTTGAAGGCCAAATCCACACATATATACTTGATAGCAGTTATCTTCCTCTTTAAATACTGGAGTTGGACAACCCTGGTCTAGGGGTTTCAGGTGAAGACCTTTACTTACCATATTTTTTGATCTATAATGCATTTTCTTTCTCCCCAAAAATGTGCTTCTTATAGAATGAATATACAGCAAATTTGAGCAGTGAAACTGTATGCCAGTGTTCATTTGGGAGGGAGCACTGCCTCTCCTCCCATTGGATCATGTGTTTACACTGGGAAAAGGGATAACGCTGAGAGCCCAGAAACGTACTTTTTTCTACGGGACTGAACAAGGCTTCAAACAAGCTTCTTGTAGCTCTGCGATACTTAAGTATGAAAATTTGGACTTTTACCTATAAATCACAAAATATTGAATGTCTGGTGTTTATTGTATGAAAATGAAGCACAAATAAGAAGCTGCGGTATTATACCCTCCCCGCCACCTCGTAACTTTAAGACCATGGATTTTTTTCAAAAATACGTCCATTTCGACGATTTCGAGTTAATTGTAAAGCACCTGAACATGGTATCATCACCAAGCTGGATGACTAGCTGGAGATGTAGAGAAGGGTTGGGGGTACACTACAAAAAAGAAAGTATGTCTCTAACACAAATAATTTTGAAATGAAGTTCAAAGTCAAGTCAAAATTTGGAAATTCGGAATTTCGACTTTATTTTTTAACTTAATTTATGCAAAAACAACATGTGCTAGAGCAAAACCTTTTTTTTCCAAATGTTCCCACCCCCCTTCTCTACATCTCCAGCAATTTTGGTGATGATACCATGTTTAGGGGCTTTGCAATCAGCTCACAAAGATAGCAAGTCAGAAATTCGACCATCTCTAGCATGTATTAGAAGCTTGTCAATGTCTAGGACATGGTTGGCCAACATCAGTATTAACCTGGATGTTGTACAGCTTAACTGTCCTTGGTGGCATATAGTTACTGTTGGGTGTATCTGTTTACTGTGTATTGGATATCTGACCTGTGTTTTATTCTTGACCTTTCCCTGCCTGCTGCCTGCCCTGACCCTGCCTGCTGCCTGCCCTGACCCGGCCTTGGTAGTCCCCCTTCCTCCACAACACAAGCGGCGTGCCCATACAGTTCAGGAAGAGAAGTGTATGGGCATGCAACTTGGGTCTGTGACCGCTCTGCTCTGCCGATGAAGGCGGAGGGGGGGGGGTGTTGTATTGGTGAGGAATAGGAAGGAGGAGCAGCCTGCTCATACAGTTCTCCACCTCTCCTATACCACGCAGTGTAATCACTGTGGCCTGCTGCCTGGTCGAAGGTGGGTGTTATTGTTGAGGAGGAAGACAGAGGAGCATTACAGTACAGAAATGTTTGGGCATGCTGCTTATATCTGCTGATGGGGGTTGGGTATTGGTGAGGAGGAGGAAAGAGGTGCAGCCAATATCATTCTCAACCCCCCCAAGTGTGGGCAGGGGGCCCCATCCAAGAAACTTGCATAGGGCCCCCATAAGTCTAGAAACGGGTAATATGTTGGTTTATTTATAAATAAAAGTTAATAATAATTTGCCCTTCTACTAGAATAGTTTTTAATTCACTAACTGGGTTCCTTTAATAAAAATTTAAATTTCTGTCTGTCTGGAAAGCGACCTCTTATTCGTCCCTCCGCGTACACCTCGCCGCTAGCACAGTCACGGTGACCCCAGACCTAATCTCTATTTTGTCCGTTCATTACCGAAACCCTTCCTACAGCTATTTCTGAGAGAACATATTACATTTCTCCTCTCGTTCCTCTTTTGGCTTCAAATATCTCTTGAAATTCGCCCAGACGTTATTCTTAGCACAGTTCTTGGTAACCAGCAACACCTACATCGAGCGAAACTATCCGTCAGAACTACAGAACAGATTTTACGCTCTAAATTTGGAAACCTAATCCGCGAACAATAGGCTGGAAGCAGGACTCTGTTGGCGAGACTGATGCTCACCATTAAGGATGACTCCGGTTCTGGAAACTGATGCTGGATGAACAAGCCCAGGTTTATAAATACCACTGATCGTTTATTTCCAAAAAACATGAAAGAGTTATTTCTAGTAATCATCAGCCGGAATTGTTTGTGATTCGGAAAAGCTGCCGTCTGCTGAGCTAAACTTCATCTGTGCTTCTCCGCACAGAGCAGGGAAAACACTATGGTGCCACCTTCACCACCATTCGTGTAGTAGAAAAAGTTCTAGATAAGGTCTTTTGGGATTCACTGAAAAATTGGAGACAAGGCTAAGGAGCTTATTTGGAAAAACTTTCAATTTCTTACAATGTAGGCCTATTACCAGGGCAGCACATAAGTAGAACGCTGGGAAGCAAAATGGACTAAAACCAAGCTCTGCGTACCTTTATTACCCTTACTAAGCTCATCTGCGTACTACAAAGACAGGGGAGATGCACGGAGCTTCCTCCCCCATCCTCCCCGATGTAAGAAAAGGAAGCCGTGCTTGTGTTGTGCTTTCAAAGCAAGTGCTTCCTAGTGACATCTTGTGGCTGAAGTTGATATTGCACATTGAATTGAGATTAAAGCTCGAACACATTAAACAACTTCACTTGTGTATACACTGCTTTAAAAGTAAACCTAGAGCATGCCCAGACTAGTGGCACCTTTACAAAGGGAAAATGTCTGCAGAGAGGTCCAAGACCTTCATGAACTGACTAGCCAAGGTGCCAGGAGACCATTGGTTTGGCCAAACATAAATCCCGTAGTAGAAATGTAACGTCGGGCAGGGTGAGTGGGTGCACTACCATGGCCAGGTTCTTTGTGATGCTCGATGTAACCCCCTCTTACCCTCTTAACTGGCTTCACACAAAATGTGTTCCTCATACACTCCAAATAAACGATTGTCCAGTCTTCCACATAGGGGATATTTACAAGGTTTACTAGCAGGGCAGGTTATATACAGGCATTCTCCATTACCCAATGGTAGGGATGGGGCATACAGCTTAAGGTACTACAGTTCCGAACAAATGCCTAACCAGCCTGCTGGGAGTGATCCGAGGTAGCAGCAGCTCTCACCTAGATGTGGTCTGTCCTGGAGGGGAGGCTTGATGCTGATGTAGGCCTCAACTCAGCTCCGGAGACTCACAGCATTCCACACAGGAAGGAGGAAACACAGAATGCCCCAGAACGTTCTGTAGAACACCGATATATAGCCTAAGGCCAAGGAGTGGCCAGTATCAGTATCTGGGCAGATTAGATTCGATACATTGAGGACTGGGAGGGCTTTGGCTGGGCTCATGTGACTCAGCAGCAGGTGCTTGACACATTAGCATAATTTACAGACAGTAAACAACATTTGTACAGACATTAACCATGTCATGGCAGGACCCATAGATATACAATTTTAGTGTATCCCACTACACTACAGATACAACAATGAACATCTCCGGTATTTGTAGCTGTTTGTACAAAGCTCAGCTCTTCCTACCTACGACGCAGAACAAGCGGAATGACACTTTGCAGATGTCTTTGCTCTGAACGCTATCGTGTTTTCATCAAATCCTAATGTGTCTCTGCGGCGAGGAGCCCAAAGAAGGTCAATGTAAGCAAATGTATCGATTCATTCCATGTTTGCCGAAGATGCCTGACAACATAACGGCAACACAATGGCAGTGAAATCCTCTAGACAACAAAGGATGGAAAGGCTTGTTTTGTGCTTTTAATGGCCACAAAGGATCTATCAAGGAAAATGGAGGAAGTGCGCTCTATATAGAAGCCTGCTGATGGAAAGTGATTGTGAGAACGTTACACAATTTGGACACAAAACATTTCAACTTGACTTAATTTATGCAAAAACTACATGTGCTAGAACAATGTCATCCCAGTCATCCGCCGGGCGGGAGATTTAAAGGTACAGAAATTTTTTTTTCTTTTTTTTACATTTGTTTTTCTTTTGATTGGATTGGATAAATGTTTTATAAATGTTTTATCCAATCCAAATCAAAAGAAAACAAGTGTAAACTTATAAAAAAAAAAAAATTAAATTTCTGTACTTCTAAAGCCGGCCATAGCGCTTCAATCTGCGGCCGATTTTGCAAATGATCACCATGCGCATTCAGGGGGATCGCTTGGTGATCAATCGCAAAATGAACGCGCCCACCTGGAGCAACCGTTCGTACTCGCACAAAACTTTGATCAGCCGATTGTTCAATAAACGCCCGCCAAGCATAGCGTCTATGGCCGGTTTAACCTTCCTAGCGTTACGCCCGAAGCAAGTACTGGCGCAGTCTGATCGTGAATCAAACTGCGCCCGTGCCGGAATCAGGCGCAACCGCTGGCTCTCTGTGTGCCTGCAGCATTTCTACAAAGCTGCAGGCCCACAGAGCCTTACCGCCCCCATCGGCGTCATCGGTGATGCCGATGGGGGCGGAAAGGCAAAACACTGTATCACTTTTGGTACAGAAATCTTCCCCCATAGTGAACCGCCAGGGAGGTTAAAGTTTACTTGCACAAATATCTTGAAATTGAATATTTTCAGTGACCTCATAAATAGTGTTGAGCTCCAATATTCGAATTGTGAATATATTCGAAGAAGAGCATTGGGAATCTTGATGGCCATGCATTGCAATTTTACAAACCGGATTCCAAAAAAGTTGGGACACTATACAAATTGTGAATAAAAACTGAATGCAATGATGTGGAGGTGCCGACTTCTAATATTTTATTCAGAATAGAACATAAATCACGGAACACATAAGAATTTCATGGTGTCAACAAATCCCCAAAAAGTTAGGACAAGGCCATTTTTACCACTGTGTGGCATCTCCCTTTCTTCTTACAACACTCAACAGACGTCTGGGGACCAAGGAGACCAGTTTCTCAAGTTTAGAAATAGGAATGCTCTCCCATTCTTGTCTTAAGCCCCCCATACACCTTTAGATTCCTCCATACAATTTCTATGAGATCTACCAACAACTATGTAGTATAGTGACCTCCCTGATAGAATACATAGTGATTGAAAGGTATATTTCACTGCTATGTAGTGCTGGGTCCTCCCTGATAGAATACACAGTGATTGGAAGGTATATATCACTGCTATGTAGTGCCAGGTTCTCCCTGATAGAATACATAGTAATTGGAAGGTATATATCACTGCTATGTAGTGCTGGGTCCCCCCTGATAGAATACATAGTGATTTGAAGGTGTAGAAAGGTCCTCATATTACATGGTTTTGGTAGAAGAAACGTTTATTGTACAGAAATTGCATGGTAATTGTATGTGGTGTATGGGGGGCTTAATACAGGCCTCTTACTGTTCAAATGTCTTGGGCCTTCTTTGTCGCACCTTCCTCATTATGATGCGCCAAATGTTCTCTATCGGTGAAAGATCTGGACTGCAGACTGGCCATTTCAGTCCCCTGATCCTTCTCCTACGCAGCCACGATGTTGTGATTGATGCAGAATGTGGTCTGGCATTATCTTGTTGAAAAATGCAGGGTCTTCCCTGAAAGAGATGACGTCTGAATGGGAGCATATGTTGTTCTAGAACCTGAACATATTTCTCTGCATTGATGGTGCCTTTCCAGACTAGAGATGAAAATCCGACGGTTTCGACTTAATTGCAAAGCCCCTGAACAAGGTATCATCACCAAACTTGCTGGAGATGTAGAGAAGGGTTGGGGGTATACTCCAAAAAAGAAAGTATGTCTCTAACACAAATAGTTGTTTCACAAATTAAGTTCAAACTCAAGTAAAAATTTTGGAAATCGGAATTTCGACTTTAACTTTGAACTTAATTTAGGCAAAACTTACATGTGCTAGAGCAAATGTCTTTTTTTTTAATGTTACTCCAACCCTTCTCTACATCTCCAGCAATTTTGGTGATGATACCATGTTCAGGGGCTTTGCAATCAGCTCACAAAATTAGCAAGTCGAAAAATTCGACCATCTCTATTCCAGACATGCAAGCTGCCCATGCCACACGCACTCATGCAACCCCATACCATCAGAGATGCAGGCTTCTGAACTGAGCCTTGATAACAATTTGGGTTGTCTTTGTCCTCTTTGGTCCGGATGACATGGCATCCCAGATTTCCAAAAAGAACTTCGAATAGTGACTCGTCTGACCACAGAACTGTCTTCCATTTTGCCACACTCCATTTTAAATGATCC
This sequence comes from Ptychadena robeensis, assembly GCA_036250615.1. Taxonomy (NCBI): domain Eukaryota; kingdom Metazoa; phylum Chordata; class Amphibia; order Anura; family Ptychadenidae; genus Ptychadena; species Ptychadena robeensis. The sequence goes on along the minus strand of CM070041.1, from coordinate 63,905,342 downwards.
CTGGCCCAGTGAAAGCACCTGAGCTTGTGGATCTTGCTTAGAAATGGCTTCAGCTGGCAACGGCGGATGGCACGGTGGATTGTGTTCACTGACAATGGTTTCTGGAAGTATTCCTGAGCCCATTCTGTGATTCCCTTTACAGTCACATTCCTGTTTGTGGTGCAGTGTCGGGGCCCGGAGATCACGGGCATCCAGTATGGTTTTACGGCCTTGACCCTTATGCACAGAGATTGTTCCAGATTCTCGGAATCTTCGGATGATGTTATGCACAGTTGATGATGATAGACGCTGGGTAACACCTTTCTGATATTGCTCCACTATCTTTCTGCGCAACATTGTGGGAATTGGTGATCCTCTACCCATCCTGGCTTCTGAGAGACACGGCCACTCTGAGAAGCTCTTTTTATACCCAATCATGTTGCCAATTGACCTACTTAGTATGAGTTGGTCTTCCAGCTCTTCATTATACTCAAATTTACTTTTTGCAGCCTCTTATTGCTACTTGTCCCAACTTTTTTGGGATTTGTTGACACCGTGAAATTTTGAATCAACATATTTTTCCTTTTAAATGATACATTTACTCGGATTAAACGTTTGATCTGTCATCCACGTTCTATTACAAATGAAATATTGACATTTGATATCTCCACATCATTGCATTCAGTTTTTATTCAATATTTGTTTAGTGTCCCAACTTTCTTGGAATCCGGTTTGTATATAAATACCACACGTGACCATTCATTTTGAAATTTACTTCTTCCCTTATTCAGGGACAGTAAGGCTATGTTCCCACGTGGGATAGACGCGATATTAATCGCATGCTGTGATCGTGGCTGATCACTTCCATTTAGTTGAAAGGGCTTGTCCCCACTTCACCTAAAGGCCGTGATGTGGTTGGACCAGAATCGCGGCTCCCCATGTTCAGATGGTAGGTGGACATGATTTTTCTGCCTTGATCGCGCCACTAGACATGAATGGACGCAATTTTTGATCGCATCCATTTGATCGCATCCTGGAAAACTGCTACACAACAAAAAAACATACTTACCTTTCTCATGTTTTCATTCCTGATGCCAGAATCTTAAGTGCTGGTGAACCAAAGCTACTTCCATCTCTCATCACTTCAGCCAACAGGTCCCCTCCTACTTCTTCAGAGACCAGCCTCTCTGTCTCCTCTGCAGGAAAGCTCCATTGGGGGAGGGCAGAATTCTGTTGCAGTTATGAGAGGTGTCTCCAGAGAGACGCTGTCATCACTGCAAGTCTCGCAGACCCACGGGACTTGGCAGGCACGACTTCCGACAACCACAAGGGAACCTGGGATAGATGTCCTAAATGCAATTGCAGCTGTATGACACCGCGCTGAGCCATGAGGTCAGAAAGTGGGAGAGGCGATCTCAAAAGAATCGCCCCTCCTGCTGTCAGAAAAGATTTTTCTCTTTTCAATCGCGGATCTGTGCTGCAACCGATACTGCGAGGTGACCTACGAGGTGGTAGGTCTGCTTTAAATATTTATTGCAATGGTGGAATCTAGCAATTCATGAAACATATAATCAAATATATATATGTACCATAACCAATTACCTTTAAGGCTTTCTAAGGTCACATATTTCATAGAACCAAATTTTTCGGTGAGATACAGAGATTTTCTGTTAGACACGGAGGCAGTCTTGTCAGTGTAATGTAAAAACCGAACTACATGCACGTAAACATGAGAAGGGTGACATCCGTTTTTGATCTGCATGAAGTGTTTATGTCAACAAATTTTTATTAATCACGCTTAAGATTTGGCTGTCAGACTTTGTCAGACGAGAGAACAGTTTTCATCTATTCCATAATAAATTCTGATTTTCATGTGACGGACTGACACACATTTTCGGTAAATGTTTACTTGTGAACATTCTAGAAGGGGGGTTGGTATGCAAATGACACATCTTGTAGCAGTAAAAGAAGGGGTGAAAGAAAATCTCCAAAGCCATCATAAAGCCATTGGAACACCACAACACAGTCTACCAGAAGCAGAATGGAGAACTATGTAATACATCCAATATGCTAGAGGAAAATGGTAAATTGATCAAAAACCAATTAAAGCAGATGTACACTCAATATGTAAAAATGACATATGTTTGACTTACCTCTGAGCTGGTATGATGGTGGCTTAGGGCTCCACCATCCTAAAAAAATATACTTACCTGCTGTTCTGTGGAATTGTATGAGCGATTCCATCTTCCATCTTTCAACTCCAGGTGCAATACCGCGAGTGGCCACTAAAGGCATTCAACGGTTTAATATGGGAATTCTCCTCAATTATTTTCAATAACGAGCTGAGATCACAGAATTACCTGGCAAACACTTCATTCTTGTGACGTCTCACCTCGGCTACACGTCATCAGGACCAGGAAGTGATGGAGGGCTTCAGGGGATCTTCTTAAATTACTCCTTTATTTAATTTTTTCTTTGTTTTTTTTACGTATTCCTCCCTATTATCGGAACTTCTAGTGTCATTCATGTAATTTTCTGGTGGTAGGTCCGCTTTAACTCTATTTGTCACAGATTGCAATACAGCTTAGAGATCTGAAACTACACAAGTAGTTTGTAGTGGCGAGAGGTTACTAGATGGGGGAAGGGGTCTCTTTAAGTAGCTGGACCAAGATGCCTTGAGGCAGGGAGAGAAAAAAAAAGAGGAGTCTTGCCCCAGGAAGGAGACAGTACTCTCCAAAATGTTGCAGCTTTATTCAGCGTTCGTGCATTACATTTGCCTGATGACACAGTGGGTCCACTGTTCCGTCCTGATGATCATTGCCATTTTTGTAGTGTTAATTGATATTTGGGCAGAGTGATGATCAGAAATTGACCAGGAAAGATGTCCTTTTTGGCTCTTGTTAACCAACATATTAAAATCATGAACCAATTTCATGCTACCAGGATCAGGAGCAGGAGCAGGGCCGACACAGAGGCTGGAGAGGCTCCAGCCTCTGTGCGCTGCTCAGAGGGTTAAACTTTAACCCCCCTAGCACTTCTGATGGCTCCATCTCGTCCTGCACTTTCTTCCATATGGTATGGAGCTGTCCAGCTATGCTCAGATCCCCTCGGCAGCAGCACATACTCATGTTCTGTGCTGCTGCTGGGGAGGCTCTAGCTGGCTATGTCACCCCCCTCCCAGCCAATTTGCATATGAATGTCATACAAATTGGGCCGGAGAGGGGCATCTATGGGCAGCTCAGCCTCTGTTGTTGGTGAGACCTTGTCCCGGCCCTGATCACTGACAGTAGAGATCCCGCCATAGGAAGAATCGCTTCCCCGTAATCAAAGCTGGATTGTACCAACTAAAGCCCCCCCCATACACGTTCCGATTATTGCTTCCTCATTCTCCCGACCGAAGTTTTTTTCGTCCGATCCTGTCACCCCCGATTTTTCACCTCAAAAAATGTTTGGTCGGCCTCGGTCGGCCTGGCACCAAAAAATAATCGGAATCGAATATCACCGATCCATCCGCCCGACCCATTTATTACCGCATATCGACCAAAAATTTACGGACAGGTCCGAAGTGGTCCCGACCGATTTTTCGGCCGCTTTTGGGTACATAATTCCGAATCCGATTAATCTCCCGATCGATTAATCTCCCGACCCGATCAGTCGGTCGGGCAAAATTCGTACGAAAAATCGGAACGTGTATGGGGGGCTTAAATAATAGAATGTGACCCTTTTTTGGGCCAGGTAGTATACAATGCAAAATCCAAAAAGAGTGGAAATCTGTTATGACATCAGCTGGAGTGAAGATCTTCAAGTCTAACCCCAAACCTTACTAATATGGGTCATGAGAGGCCGGTGAACTCATTCTCCCATGCCTACCGAAAACCCAAATCCTCTAAGGTGGCTTGACGCACTGACACGGCTTTATCACGTCGCATTGCATTTTTTTAATGACGCTGTTGACATGCACATCGGAGGATCAAAGAATCTTTATTAATGTAAAAAAAAAGCACAATCTATTCCTCCTGGTGCGTTAGTCTTGCTGCTCATGTCAGAATCCGTGTTAATTTAATCTCTTGACACAACACATTTGTTTTCATCACACTTGTCAGCAACCGTTGCAGTTAATTTTTGCTTAAAAGGCTACGAGCGGTTTCAGGCGACGGGAAGGCGTCTTATTAGTGGAAAGATGACAACAAGCACCTTTAGGATCGTGTAAATGAAGAGAGGCCAGGAAGGGGCTAAACCGCTAACACCTCTCAACTGGGATGAAAGAACCTGACTCAGCAAAATAGATATCAAATTCCCCCGGAATCCACAACTAAGGACAATATTGGAAAATAAAATATGTTCTTGTGCCACAGACGAGCAAATAACACTCTACAGCCACGAATTTTGCTGCAGGACATGGTAATCTCAACCGACAGAACTTAGCGAACCTCTTATAATTGATATACAAACTGGATTTACATAAAGCTGAAATCAGCGAAATGCACAGAAGAAATAAATATATGGGAGCTGCATTACCTGCCAAAAGGTTTGGCGTTTGTAGTTCAGTTCTGAGATTTACAAAGGCGTATGGCCAATCCGGTGACCTGACTTTTCTTTATTGCAGCTAATCAATGCAGCTTGGTCAACCCCAAGTCATAGCTAGGTCATCCCATAGGCCCAGGCCTTGGAGGGTCAAGTGGAAGATAGATTATATCACCCATACTACAAGTTGCTGTCTGTGAAGTGCTTATAGTAGGAAATGAACAGAGGTATCACCTTATCAGAGCATTGCTACACCTTGGTCCCACCCTAGATGGTGTCTGGATAATGAAGGTGTCCTACCACTAGATGGTTGTCTGGATATAATGAAAAGGTGTTCCACCTAATGGTTTGTCTGGACAATAAAGGTTCCTACCATAGATGAGTGTGGTTTCCTGATAACTGAAGGTGTGTCCCCCTAGATGGTGTATGGACTGTGAAGCTGTCCTACCTTAGATGGATATATGGATAATAAAGGTGTTCCACCTAGAACGTGTGTCATGGATAATAAAGTGTCCCAACCCTAGATTGTAGTGATGAGCGAACTAGGCACTATATCAAAATTAGCGCATAATTTCGCGAATATCCGCCCAGTAATTATTCGATTCGGACTCAGACCATATGCGTAGTGATCGTTCGAATATCCGTAGCACTTGACGACATGGAATTGCGATCTATAAATCGCAATTGCTGATACACCATATGCGCATTGCATGCAAGTCAATGGAGAATGGCGGACATCCGAAAATCGCGATTATCCCAAGAAACGCGCAATTGCGACCAAATATGCGCAAAACATTGAGAGTCAATGGAGAAGAATGGCGGAATCCGAAATGCGGCATTATCCGAGAAAATCGCAATTGCGATCCAATATGCAGCAATACATGCAAGCTCAACTGGTGCTCGGCATATCGTCTTCTGGACTGGAGAATATATCCGTCATTTCCGTTTTAAAAATTACATTGCATTATATAACGTCGATCCATTCATTGCAATGGATCGCGATATATCAAACGCGCAATAAAGTCGCGAAAAAAATCGCGAACTCGCGTCGGATATCCGATGATATATTCACGAAATTATTCGCCAAAATTGGCAAAAATAGCGAATATTCGAGCATAAAATATTCGAAATAGAATATTCAGCTCAACTAACCTAAGATGGTGTCGGAATAACTACATGAGGGGCACTAACCCTAGATGGGTGTCTGGATAACTGAAGGCCTGTCCCCACCATTAGATTGGTGTCTGGATTAAATGAAGCGTCCCACCCTAGATGGTGTCTGGATAATGAAGGTGTCCACCCTAGATGGGTGTCTGC
>CM070041.1:63876009-63891455 GCA_036250615.1 Ptychadena robeensis | reverse complement strand
TCATGTCCTGAGTTGGGTCCCCCGTTATCCCCTTCTCCCCTCCCCTCCCCGCATGTGGCGCATGGGGGAGGCCTACCGTGGCCTTTACATTATCCTCACTAGAACCATGGGGGACTGGCTGTTGGTCGTCCTCACAATATCTATGTCACCACCCATGGGATATAAACTGAATGTTAGATATCTCCCGATGAAGCTTAAGTGCGAAACGCGTCGAGATCAAATATCAGCATAAATCTGTTTATATCTACATGTGCTTTTAACTGAATATTACTGTAACGTTGTTGATTTATTGACATTATACTGCCATCATGACATCTTGTGTATTATGTATGGCCTTCTCATGTATTCCTGTCTCTTATTTGAACATGTAATTAAAATGAAAACATCTATTACTTGATCCATTGAATTAATCTACGAATCTAGTGCCTTAAAAGTCCCGGAGTGCCAGGCTCCAATCTGGGTTAGGGGTAGAGTAATTAGGCTCCTCCTTCCCACTTGTCTCTCTTTTTCTCTAAATATTGTGGGATGTTGGCACACTAAGGATGAAAAAATGACAACCTTTGATATTACTACGTCTTACATAGTTGATGCTATATTTGGTTCAGGGTTTAAGAAGTAGATATACATTTCATAGAAACCCGTCTGTTTGCCACCAGCTTCATCAAACTAATCAACATACATTTAGACGCACCATAACGAGACCACATGACCCATATCTATGCCTATAGATTGTAATTGACCCATGCCGAGCTGGTTTTTTTCGAATGTGTGATTATTACATATTTGTCTAATCAGTTGCATTTGTATGATAACACTTTCCGTGGAAAGCACTAGAGGTGTCATGTTTAATTTACTTAATGAATATATGTTAATTTAAGTTAGGAACAGATCGCCCCTTTTGCTTAATGAGGCATTAACTTCAAGTGCATTCAGATCAACTTTAATTTCCTCGCAATGAATAGGAATTCTTTCGAGCTCGGAACACGTGACGACGGGGAAGAGCGAGAAGACTCGTCCGTCAGTACGGATCGCATGGTGTGTAGGAAAATGATCTGTCATTCCCGGACAAAGAGCTGCTTGAGGTAAATAATCAGGCCCGGGGCGAAATCCTTCTCAAGGGGTTTCCTTCTACATTTGTAAATCAGGTTTAAGGATGAGCACCGTGGTGTTAAAAAACAAAAACCCAAATTATCATGATTAGGAATTCATTATAAAAGGAGTTCATGTATTTTTAAATGGAACTAGTTGATGAATTTGTACTGTATATGCTAGTGATGAGCAGCACAGGCAATATTCGTATTCCCAAATAGAGATGGTCGAATTTTTCGACTTGCTAATTTTGTGAGCTGATTGCAAAGCCACTGAACATGGTATCATCACCAAAATTGTTGGAGATGTAGAGAAGGGCTGTGAGAACATTTAAAAAATTTATTTTTTGCTCTAGCCCATGTAGTTGTTGCATAAATTAAGTTCAAAGTTAAAGTCGAAATTCCGATTTTTGAAATTTTTACTTGATTTTGAACTTAATTTGTGAAAAAACTATTTGTGTTAGAGACATACTTTCTTTTTTGGAGTATAGCCCCAACTCTTCTCTACATTTCCAGCAAGTTTGGTGATGATACCATGTTCAGGGGCTTTGCAATTAAGTCGAAACCGTCGAAATGGTCGAATTTTTTTTTAAAAATTCGACCATCTCTATTCCCAAAATATCAAAACATTTTCGCCTAATATTCACTAGTGTTGAGCTCGAATATTGCTATTTCGCCATTTCGTGAATATATGCGAATATATCATTGGATATCCGTCGCAATCGCGATTTTTCGCGATTTATTGCGCTTTTATAATTGCGATCCATTGCAATGAATGGGATCGCGATTATATAATCGCAATGCGATTTTTTAAAACGGAAATGACGGATATTCTCCCAGTCAAATATCCGAGCTCCATTGACTTCAATGTATTGCGCATATTTGGTCGCATTGCGCTTTCTCGGATAATCGCAATTTCGGATTTCGCCATTCTCTATTGACTTCAATGTATTGCGCATATTTGGTCGCATTGCGCTTTCTCGGATAATCGCAATTTCGGATTTCGCCATTCTCTATTGACTTCAATGTATTGCGCATATGTGGTCGCATTGCGCTTTCTTGGATAATCGAGATTTCGGATTCCGCCATTCTCCATTGACTTGCATGCATTGCGCATATTGAGTCGCAATTGCGATTGTTAGATCGCAATTCATGTCGTAAGTGCGGATATTCGAGATTACGAATATGGAATCGAATATTATGGCGGATATTCGTGAAATTACGCGAATTCGAATATTGCCTAGTCGCTCACCACTAATATTCACAGTGAATTCATAAATTCGAAATTTTTGATCTCCAGTCATGTGAAAAATCGTCACTTGTACATGTGAATATTGGGAAAGCAATGTGTGTTGTGTCGGTGACATCTAGTGGCAGAATGGAAAATAACAGCTGCAGTGTAATCACCACATAAGACAACACTTATTTATTAATTAATTGCAAAAATCGACACTTGTACATGTGAGTAGAGATAGTCGAATCTTTTAAAAAAAAATCTGAGCATTTCGAAGATTTCGAGTTAATTTCAATGCCCCTGAACATGGTATCATCACTTGCTGGAGATGAAAAGAAGGGTTGGGGGTATTTCTACAAAAAAAGTATGGTTCTAACATAAACAGTTTTTGCACAAATTAAGTTCAAATTCAAGTCAAAATTTTGAAAGTTAAAATTTTGACTTTGAACTTAATTTATGCAAAAACCACATGTGTTTGAGCAAAACTTTTTATTACCAATGTTCCCACAACCCTTCTCTATAGCTCCAGTAATTTTGGTGATGATACCATGTTCAGGGGCTTTGCAATCAGCTCACAAAGTCAGCTAGTTGAAAAATCGACCATCTCTACATGCAAATATTGCGAACACAATGCGTGTTGTCTCAGTGACATCTAGTGGCAGAATGTGAAATAGCAGCTGCTGTGTAATCACCATATGAGACAACACTCATAGAAGTCATTCAATGTGAAAATCGTCACTTGTACATGCCAATATTGTGAACACAATGTGTGTTTTCTCTGTGACATCTAGTGGCAGAATGTGAAATAGCAGCTGCAGTGTAATCACCACATGAGACAACACTCATTAATTAATTCATTGTGAAAATCGACACTTGTACATGCGAATAGAGATGGTAGATTTTGAGTTAATTGCAAAGCCACCGAACATGTTATCATCACCAAACTTGCTGGAGATTACTTGCTGGGTCAATTACCTCCTTGCTTACAGCCACCCATACACACTAAAGGCCCCCATACACGTGTCGGATTCCCACCGGATTCCGGCACGATCGATTCCGGGCGCGTGCACACGGAACGATCGTGCCGGAATCGCATGCAGCCCACCTTGTCCAATCGATCAGGTCCGATCGTTCAGGGGCTCAGAATCGGATCCGACAGAGAACCAACATGTTGGTTCCATCAGATTGATTCTGCCCAGATCAGGGGGAGTTGCCATTTGTGAGGTGGACAATCGGACAAGGAATCGTCCCGGAATCCGTTGGACAAGGTGGTATGCAGCGATGGATACTCTTAATTGGCCGATTGATCACACCTGCGATTCCCGGCAGAATCGCCGGAATCGATCGGGGGAGTGATCAATTGGCAATGGAATCCGACACCTGTATGGCTAGCTTTAGATTTTTCAGCCGACCGAATCGGGTGCCGATCTTAAGCCTAAATTGGCAGCCAGATTGATCTGAAGCCATTACATCATGTCCGTAATTCTGAGTTCAAAAAGACCACAGAAAGATTGGAGGGTAACTCTAATCACTGTTCCCATCCCTAAATTATTATGGAAAAACAAGGAAGGTCCCTCATGGGATTTTAAATGGAACAGTGATACGTATATTTACTCGATCAATATAGCATAAAATCTTATTTATTTATGACAAACTTAATCACAACAAGAAATCTACAAAACACAAATATCTTTGTATGGCATAGGTATTTGACTGTAATACAAGATAAGATGTACTAGGGTACATTACACGGTGCCCCTTACAAGCAGAAGAAATTTTTTTTCTTGAAAGCGTAAAGAGTCCATACAAGATATAGAAACAGTTGGTGATGGTCTAGGGCATAGGAAGGGCAACATGTTTCGCCGATAGGGCTTCTTCAGGCCAGCACCCTCAATGTATGCGTTTTTAAGTTTAAGCGTCCCTCTCCCGATTTGAAGGGGCTTGGTTTTAGGCTCAAGGGGCGTGGTGTGGCGTCTTGCGAGAGGGAGAGCCGGTTTCGGGCTTGGCGGCACCATGCCCTGACAGTGGGTGTCAGTGGTGAAGCGAAGTCCCGACAGCAAGCATAGGTATCCCCACTTCGTCTCCCCCCGCTCCGAAAAAAGCGGCAGGGGGCACGGTGCCGCCAGCCCGACCGGCTCTCCCTCCTGCGAGACGCCCACCATGCCCCTTGAGCCTAAAAACAAGCCCCGTTCAACGAGAGAGTACATCTTAAAGTTAAAGAACCGCAAATCTGAGGTGCATTGGCCTGAAGAAGCCTATCGGGAAACATGTTGCCTATAGGCACCTCGTTACCATCACACTGTTTTATATTGTATGGACTCTTTCGCTTTCAAGAAAATTTTTTTATTCTGCTTGTAAGGGCACCTGTATGTACCCTAGTACATCTTATCTTTGATTACAGTCAAATACCTATGCATACAAAGACATTGTGTTTGTAATTTTTGTTGTGGATTAGTTGTCATCAATAAATCGATTTTATCGATAATTGATCGAGTAAATATACGTATCACTGTTCCATTTAAAATCCCATGAGGGGCCTTCCTTGTTTTTCCATAATTCTGAGTTCGGTCTGATACTTTAGACAGGGACACAGTGTCCCCATCTAAAGTCTGTCTCTTCAGCTCCAAGGGATCTGAGATCCATCAGTGCTGAGGAATAGTATTGAGCTCGCATATTCAAATTGCGAATATATTCGAAGAATATCGGCTATTCGAGAATTTGCAAATTTCGTGAATATGGCGACGGAAATTCGCAACTTTGAATACTGGCGATATTCTTTTGGGATGATTTGGGATTCATTGGGATGCTTATGGGCATGGATTACAAATATATATTCGCAATGCATAAATAAATAGCACATGTGACATTAATTTTGAAGGTAATTGTGAGGCAAATATAATTGAGAATTCGAATATTGCCCATGCTGCTCATCACTACTAAGAATCAGCCTGTCTGCTTCTGAGGGGGGAAGGGGGGGTGCTAGCAGCTACCTTCCCTCTCCCTTCGTTCTAGACGGACACACAGCCGGCATGCGCAGCTAGAGAGACCCGCCAGACAGCACTGGCACACAAAGGGTGCCCGGGCCGATTGTGACCCGATGTTTCGACAGATTGACCGTGCGTGATGATGTCGCGCATCATGATGATGATAACGCATGGTCGATCGGCCAAAACATCTATTCGTGTATGGGGGGCTTACCCCACAGTTTCCTCCCTATACATATAATAAAAAGTTTGCTGGCCCTGTGGGACTTGGCATACAATGTGCCCTCATCAGCTGCCCCAATAGCTGCGCACTCCCCTCCTACTTGTAAGTTCTGTGACAGATTGTTCGTCTGTCACGGTGTAAATGGACCCATCAGGTGTATCCTGGAAGGAATCCAGGAATATGTTGGCCAACAACAATAGGTTGTTGTGCGGTTTTGTTTAGTTTTTGTTTTAGGATTCTGGATTCTGGATTCTGGGATGGGGGAAAGGAACTGGGTGGGCCTTCCCATTCCATCCAGGAACTACACCTGATGGACATCAGGGAGGTGGCTAGATGTGTCTGAACAAAGGAGACTGAAGCCACTCAGTCAGGGCTCCCAGATGAGGTTGGAGACAGTGCTGCTGGGCGCAGCAAATACAGGGCACACAGGGAGTGTGTGACCCCATGCTGGTGGCTGCCAGGAGGCAGGCCATGAAGGTTTCCCACAGGAAAGGAAACCTTTGCTTAATCGCTGCCAAGCCAGGAGGCTTGGCATTTTTCGAACTTTCATTTGGCTTATATTAACCCCTGTGAGGGTGATTTTGTGTTTGGACTTTGGAGTGCTGCCAATAAACACGGACAGGGGCCCTAAAAGAATCCTTTTTCTTGTGGATATACTTCATTTGCAGACGCCGTTTGAGCGTAACCCCCACAGTACGCAAAGGCACAGAGTAACACTACTGCAGCTACACATAGCTAGTTTTTAGTGTGCATGCATAGCTGCGTACCACTTATGTGCAGCCCTGCATTTGAGCCTCCTTACATAGAAAAATAAAAAAGAAACAACCTGCTTGGCTCCAGTTTGCTGGGCCCATGAGACTTGGCATACAAGGTGCCTTGATCAGCTACCCCAATAGCTGCGCACCCCCTCCTAGATGTTAGGACGCAAAGGCACAGAGTAACACATGCAGTTACACATAGTTCGTTTTTAGTGTGCATGCGTAGCTGCGTATCACTTATGTGCAGCCCTGCATTTGAGCCTCCTTACATAGAAAAAGAAGAAAGAAACAAACAGTTTGCTGGGCCCCGTGGGACTTGGCATACAACGTGCCCGGGCAAAGACACGTCTCCTTCCTCTCACCAGATAACACATTGGGTTCATCACAAAGCAGAATCTCATTACCGCGAAGATGTAAAAACAAGACGTAAATAGTTGAAGATCTTCAGCAGCTCGGTGCTGTTTGCGCGCCCGGCTTTAAATATGATTGAGCTGGCACGTAGCATTTCACTCCTTGACTTTAAATGTCACATTATTTTTAGGAGGCCTTAAAGTTCAGCGTGAATTTTTTTTTTTTTACGGCTTTGAAATGGGGCTGAAAATAAAAAGCGAGCGTCTTGACTGACGCAGGACCGTATACATTGCTAATGGGCTGCTCTGTGTTCCGTGTTAGCAAAGCTGCCACCTGACAACATATAATCATCACACGTGCAATTTACACTTGTGTTCCAGGCGGCATTTAAGGCTTTACACTCAATCTTCCGCTAAGGAGATGTAAATTGCCTTCAGAATATGGGATCCACAAAGGATCAACTCGAATTGTTCTGCCTCAAATTCGATCACAGTATACTTACTCAGGTAGTGTCTCTGACCTTATGATATGGGATAAAGGAGCAGCTGAAGATGAGAACTCGGGGGGGGGGGGGCTGCTAATTCAATATGGATAATGTGGCGCCTGCACTTGAAATAAACCTGTTACTGAAGGAAGAAGAAGGTAACCTCCACTGCCGCCTATAGGAAATGGATCAAAGTTGTAAAATCATCACTCACCATTTGGTACTTCAATAAACCCATTTGTAAATTTAAGCCAGAGAACACTGATTAATATGTTCCTTCTATCTGGGCCCAAACCAGCCCAGTCTGCAGGTGGTGCAGAACACAGAGGGCAATAAATATCTGATCTAAAGGTCACCTACAGAATTCTGATTCAATCCTGATACGGCTACAAGCAGGCCTGGAAAACAGGCCTTATAGCAGACCTGGGGGACCACAAGGATTAAGCCCCCCCGCTTAATCCTTGTGGTCACGCTTAGATATTTCAGCCGGCGCTTGGCTGGTGGTCAGCCAAAAAATCGGGTGCCAATCTTAAGCTTAAAGAGCCTATATCGGCAGCCAAATCGATCTAAGCCATTATGGACTTGTCTGTAATTCTTAGATACTTTAGACTGGGACACAGTGTGCTCATCTAAAGTATGGGCATGCCTCCTCAGCTCCAAGGGATGTGAAATCCATCGGGGCTGAGGACTGAGCCTGCCTGCCTGCTTATGAGGGGGGAAGGGGGGGGGGTGCTAGCAGCTCGCTTCCCTCTCACTTCATGCTTGGCTGACTGTTATCATAGCCGGCATCCCTAGATGCTGTCTGCCGGCCCAGATGGACAGCGCTGGCACACATAGGGTGCCCGGGCCGATTGTGACCCGATATTTCTGCCGATGGACCACGCGTGATGCCACCATCACGCACGGTCGACAGGCCAAAACTTTGGGTCACAATCTATACGTGTATGGGGGCTTTAGTGAGTGATTAAACATGCCCCATGGATGTAGGGTAGAGTGTGATGAACTCCCCTGATATCTAGCCCTGCGATCGAGCCTGTTCCCCTCTGAGTAGCCAGCGACACCTCCACTGGGATCCTTCCCCTGTTGGTAACACCTTCCCTAAAGAACTGTACCCTGTCTCTGGGCTCAGATACAGCAAACGAATGTATATGATTGTCTTCACCTCTAATTAGTGATGAGCAGCATATGGTATGCGTAATTTTGCAAATAAATTAAGGAACATTTGAAATTCATAACATTAGATTCAACTGTATTCAATTGCCTTACACTGTGCGTCACTGTTCGCAATTACTCGCAATGAACCAACTTTACAGCTTCTCTTCTTCATTCTGTGATCTCAGCCAGTATAAGCGCTATGTGTTTTCCGCGTATCCATTCGCAATGCGCACAAATATGCGCAATGTAGGCCGGTAAACAACGTTGAAGCATAATATGACGAATATCCACCATTGCGAATATCCAATGGCACATTCGCGAAATATTGCGAATTCTAGAATGTCAGATATTCTTTGAATATATTTGAATTTCGTATATTCTCGCTCAACACTACCTCTTATGCTAAGTAAGGGTTTCCTGTTTTAGCAGAGTAGTGCGCATGGATTGGCTCTCGCACTGCAGTGTAGGGTTTCACCTTTGCCCAAAAGGATAATGAGTTAGAGGGAAGTTTTACCATTCTATCATTGAGAGGGTAATATTCTGTCAGAGTTTATCCAGGTACTTGCAGGAGAGCCCTGACCAGTAGAGATGGTCGAATTTTTTGACTAGCTAGATGAGCTGATTGCAAAGCCTCTGAAAAATATGTCATCACCAAAATAGCTGGAGATGTAGAGAAGGTTTGTGGAAACATTGGGGAAAATTTTTTGATCTAGCACATGTAGTGTTTGCATAAATGAAGTTCAAAGTCAAAATTGAATTTGACCATAATTTATGCAAAAACTAATAAACTAATTTTTTGTAGTGTACCCCCAACCCTCCTCTACATCTCCAGCAAGTTTGGTGATGAAACCAGGTTCAGGAGCTTTGCAGTTAACTTGAAATGGTTAAAATCTTTACTGACCGGCCTCCACTTGTATCACATGGGGCAGCGGTATTATAAGGCCCAAGCTAGGTAGGAGCGAGGTCTTCACCAGGAGGAGAGTGCAGAGAGTGGAGCTCTGTTGGATCCTGTGGGAGGTAGGCCCTGCAGGCCGGTGGATCAGGAGACCCTGAGTTAGCAGAGATGTGATAAAAGACATCTCCCTTGTCCCCCAGCTGGGGGCAACGGTAACCCTAGCCTGAATAGTGTCACCAGGTTGGAGAAGGGCTAGGACAAAAATTAAGCTATGAGCAGCGGCTGCTCCCAGATGGTTGGCATGGAATGGCATAGACTGTGAAGCTGTACCAATGAGTCACCAAATTAATGGGTACTATATCTTACACCTAAGCCACCGTTTGCTGGACCTTTGTTGGGATGTGAGCAAGGACCTGCAAATGGAACACCGCCCCTGTTACTAATAGAGGTGAGAGACTGTGTTGGCAGAGTTGCTCCAGGCTTAGCTGCTCCACTGAATAGAAGGGAAGTGTATGCAAAAGGAAAGGCCAGCGAAGAGTCTGCAGTAACCCAGAGGGTCAAAAAGTTATGCAGGAATTTGAGCTGGCATGAAAAAAAAATCAATGGAATGTGGGCGGCATTAAAAATATGACAGAGGTTCCCACTGCTCCTAATAATATCCAAACTATAAAAAGTTTGTCTGAAGTTCTGTTTGATATCAAGCAGCGTGTGCTTTCCGTTCACTCGATTTACAACTAAAAGCTTTTCTGGACTTGGGAAGTAACAGCAGGAACCTTCCAGTTCCCCATCTACATCGTCATTCACTTAGATGGGAGCCTTTAATAGCCAGGGAGGAGGAAAGGTTCACTTTAACTGTGACGGAGTTAATATTTGATATATTTCTGTCAGACATGGAATATGGTTGTTGTACATTGGAGGAATAGGACAGAGTGAAGAAAGGACAAGATGGAGGCAACAGAGAAAAGGAACAAGGAAGGATAAGGAAAGACAAGACGCCTCCACCCAGTGCCATTTCTAGCCATTTCAGTGCCCTATGCCTATTTCTTTATAGGGTCCCCTCTCGACCCAGGGGGGTGGTTTGTGGATGGTTGCTATTGATGGAGAAGAGGAAGGTGGAGCGGCTATTTTTCGGACTATAAGACGCACACAGTTTTTAGAGCAGGGAATCCAGAAAAAAATATTTTAAGAGTTCACATGAATTGGATCGATGCAATGAATCAAATCAATGCAATACCATACTAGAAGTCTGTAGCAGCAGTACTATCATGGCACACACATCATCTTCCTCAATGAAGGAGAAGAGGGGGGCTGCAGGGTCTCTTCTCTCCCTCCGTGGAAGCTGCAGCGTGATTGCAATTTCCATACACAAGGAGAGAGAGAGATGGGATTATCTATCTCTCTCTTCATTGCTTATACCAGCAGGGCTCTGGGCTCTGCTGGTATAAGAAATACAGTACGGATATAAGATCTGGCTGTGTTAGGACCCTGGCTGTACCGCTCATCACCAGCAGGTGGCTCCCTGCAGGCATGGGCTGGGTGGAGCGCACGCCTCCCTCGTTAGCTTAGTGCTATATAGGTGTGCTCCATCCAGGCCATGGTTGCTGTTCATTTGTACTTGGACTTGGATCTGGATCTGTGTCTGTTTCTTTGTGCTTTTCTGAACCTTGTGCTTCCCCTGGCTTTATGTTTCTGAACTGTGATACCCGTGGACTTTACCCTGAACCCGGATACCCCTGGATTTTTGCACCTGTTTCTGTGTGTTCATACCTGTAAGTCTTTTCATTAAATCTGTTTGTTTTGTCACCACCAAATCTGTCTGGATCTCATTGTGTGCAGTTTGCCTGGTCGCCTCCTTGTCCTGGATCCTGACAGGCTGTGTCTCTCATCTGACAGCTTCCCAGTTAATCTCCTTGCCGGGAGCCAAGATGAGACCACCGTGGCCAAGTGGCCGATTTCTGGGGGAGAAAGTGCGTCTTATGGCCCAAAAATATGGAAATTTGAGAAATGTTGCTAATTCGAATATTGCCTATGCTTCTCATCACTACTAGAGAAGGTCGATTTTTTTTTAAAACACTTGAGTTCATTGCAAAGCCCCTGAGCATGGTATCATCGCCAAACTTTCTGGAGATGTAGAAGAAGGGTTGGGGGTATTCTACAAAAAAAAAGTATGTCTCTAACACAAATAGTTTTTGCATAAATTAAGTTTACAGTCAAGTCAAAATATCAAAATTTGAAATTTTAACTTAATTTAACAAAAACTCCATGTGCTAGAGCAAAACATTTTTTTTCAATACTCCCACAGCCCTTCTCTACATCCCTAGCAAGTTTGGTGATGATATCATGTTTAGGAGCTTTGCAATCAGCTCACAACGTCAGCTAGTCGAAAAATTCGACCATCTCTAATCACTGCTCTGTATTGGACATATTCCTCATACAGCTGACCTCTGTATTGTATATTTGTAATACCAGTTCCACTGATATAGAGTTTTTATCTGTAAAAAATAGGAAATAAATCTCCCCTCCAATACATAACTAGTGTTGAGCTCGAATATTCAAATTTCAAATGTTTTTGACGAATATGGGCTATTCAAGAATTTGCAAATTTCACATATATGGCGGCGCATATGCACAATTTCGAATATTAGTAGTAATATGCACTGGCAAGCTTTTGGCCATCCATCATGATAATATAATCGGAATGTGATACTATATACCACATGTTGCCATTCATTTTGAAGATAATTGCAAATTTATTATCGCAAAGCGAATTTTGATTTTTGTATCAAATACTAGTAGAATTATTCACGAAATATCGCAAATTGGAATATTGTCTTTGTCACTCATCACTACACATATCAATGCATAACTAGTGTTGAGCTCAAATATTCAAATTGCAAATTTATATATATAGTGATGTTTGCACTCCTTCTAGCCAGCGAGCAGTACAGGTGTTCAACCCGCCCCGTTCGCCAGTGAATAGGAGCTCACCATTCTTCCTCCGGCAGGATAAGGAGCAGTAAGATCCCGACGCAGGAAGAATCTTTTCACCAAAGACCGAGTAGAGAACCTGGTCTTGCAGTGAAAAGCCAACTCGGTGAGCCGGATGTGACGTCAGTGATCCGGCAACAGCAACCAGTAACTATGCGTTTCAGGGACCGGATGTGACGCCGCTGACGTCACTTACAGGTTTACCGATTCAAATTCCTCGCCAATTCACCCCCAAAATCGGAGGAAATAGTGCCTGCGTCTTATGGTCTGAATGCACGACCCCCGCTGCCGCCTTGGCTTCCCGCCAGCTCTCCCAAGCTGTCAGATGAGATGCCGCCACAGCCACATTCCTCATCTGCACTGTACTGCTTCTACCACCAGAGCTGAAGCAGTACATCAGAGAGACACACATGGAAGCGGCCAGCCGGCAGCTTCCATCTATGTCTGTCAGAAATCACCTGGCAAGAAGGGAGAGAAGAGTGAAAAATCCACTGCGTCCCCCTCCCCTTCTACCTGAAGTGTGCTCTCTAGTGACACCATTGTTGTGGCTGAAATTGGGTACTGCAGGAATTTTTCACATTTTTTTGTTTTTTTTCTGCTCTTAAAACAGGGTGCATCTTATGGTGCGGTGTGTCTTATAGTCCGAAAAATACCATATATAGTACCACATTTGACCATTAATTTTGAAGGTAATTGCAAATATATTTTCGAAATGCATGGCCATACACTAGAATTTTGAATATTCGCGAATATCTAATCAAATATTAGTAGAACAATTCGTGAAATAACGTGAATTTTAATATTACCTGTGCCGCTCATCACTATACAAACAAAGAACCACTTGAATTGAGCAGTAAAAAGCTAGACCTAAATTGCTGCGGACATTGCGCCACACAGCGTCCAGTCCTCATGCGGTTAAGCGGATTTCTTCGGTATTCAATCGTAAGAGTTGCCAAGTAGAATCAAAAGTTTTTTCATAGATCTAAAAATAAAAAAAAACCCAGTCCACTCTGCGACGCCTTTCATCGTGATTCTCTGGCTTTTTTTTTCGACTTGAGAGAGTAAAGCTTCCTCTGCCTCTGGCTATTCTGCGCTTTGGTGAACTAGTAGAGGACTTTGGAAGGACGGAGCGATGGTACCCTACGTCGCTGATAAACGCCTTATCTGCCTCGTGTAGGAATGTTTGCCCGCCACTGTCAATAAAATACATGTTTCCAAAGGGCCGCCGATTCGCTCTCTCCGTTCAGACTTTCTTTTTTTGTGTTTTCTTTATCCGTCTTCTGTATATAAGAAGAAGAAGAAGAAAAAAAAGGACTCGGAGATAGGAAAACAATGTGCATTGACTTATCTCCCAGAGACACATCCTTCTTACCAGCATCAGGCTAAATGCTTTTAATCTTTCTGATAATGTAAGATAACCGAAAATGTTGGCATTTGCGAGAGGCGCTCACATTGGTCAGCCGTAATGAAAAGACATGTTTAAAACAAAAAAGAAACAAAAAACCACATTCCCCAGCATTGGAACCTGAAGATAGGATCTTGAATCTCATCAGACGAGGAATAGAAGATGGTGGGGAGTGCGCCGGAGCTCTGCAGCAAAGCATCGCTAAGCAGTAATGCGTCAAGGTAATGTTTGCTTGTATTCCGTCTGCACAAATCTGTTATTTAAAGGATTACCGGGACCCTTTGGTATTTTCCTGGCCGGCACTTCATTACTCTTCCTGCAAACAAACAATTTCTGTAGAAAATCTACTTTACAGTGAAAGGATTGAATGTTTTCAGCAAGGGCACATTTGGAGACGTTATTGATCCGAAAGGCTATTTGTGGAGAGATTTCATATGGTTAAGGTTCCAGATTTTAGAGATAGTCAAATTGTTTTTCAGAAATTCGACGATTTCGAGTTAATTGCAAAGCCCCTGAACATGGTATCATCACCAAACTTGGATGTAGAGAAGGGTTAGGGGAACATTTGAAAGAAAAAAGTATGTCTACAAATAGTTTTTGCACAAATTAAGTTCAAAGTCAAGTCAAAATGTCGAAAATTCGACTTTAATTTTAAACCTAATATATTCAAAAACTCTTTGTGTTAGAGACATACTTTTTTCTTTTAAATGTTCGCCCAACCCTTCTCTACATCTCCTGCAAGTTTGGTGATGATACCATGTTCAGGGGCTTTGTAATCAGCTCTGAAAGTTAGCAAGTCAAAAATCTCTAGATTCCATGCAGCGACGCAGCTAGAAATGACTGGGTCCTATAGAAAACCATACACAGGTCGATTTGCCAGCTATCAAATGCTGATCGATTGCTGATCCAATCTTTCCAGGTGATCAAAAATCGGCAATTGATCGGATCGGGAATAGATGGAACACCACCTTGGGAATCCGATTTGTGGCTGATTTGGACATGAGCCGATTCCACAAAATCCATCGATCGGAAAGGCTGCTGCATAGGGCTATTTGGGTCCATCAATGTACTCCGATTGCCAAATGATCAACCAAAAAACCAACATGTCGGTTCATTGTCCGATCTGATTTTTAGTCGATTCCGATTTTGGGTCGATCGTTCAGGGTGATCAAAACCTGATTGACTGTCGATCGATTGCCGATCAAACTTGTGAATGTGCGCAGTGATAGATCTGTCAAAAATCTAGTGGAAAATCGACTTGTGTATGGCTACCTTTAGATTAAATTGTCTGGAAAGATGAAGAAGCCAGGAGCAGTGTGTCCCATAGTGGCCACTATGGCTGCTACGGTGGTTCCTACACCACTGATTTCATGGTACGCTATATGGCCAGAAATTTTGATCTAAAGACACTCCTCTTGTGAGGAATGAATGGTCCTGTAAACGATGCAGCATACAAGGACAATTTTGATCCTCCTGACAACAGAAGGTCCTTTTTGCTCCACCATGGTAGCACCCCTGAGTACAAAGTCAGCTACTTAAAGCCAAAGAATGATCTGGTGTGGTCCTAAGCAAAGCCTTCATCTTAATTTAACTGAACGCCATTGGGTTAAATTGCAACACTAACTTCAAGATGAATCCTCTTATATCTGGTGCAATCTGGTGTGGTCCTATGCTATTGATCTGAAGGCTTTTATTGGAGAGATTCAATGTGATAGACATTCCATATTTTGGTAACTCTACAGTATGTTCTATGTCCATAAGTTTGTTGACGCCTGATTTGGAGACACTCCATTTTTTTCAGTTATTTCTATTGAATGGTACTGTTAAGGCCCCCATACACCATACAATTTTACCATACAATTTCTGTACAAGCAACTTTTC
>CM070041.1:63851772-63862728 GCA_036250615.1 Ptychadena robeensis | reverse complement strand
GCGTTATGCATGTTGTCTTAACTCCAAGCGATAGGCTCGAAAGCCTACTACCATTCGCATATTAGGTGATTTCGATCCTGTAGGCGAAGGGGTGTGGTCAACGGAATGACACAACACTCCTATATTAGGTGTGCATAATTATTAGGCAACTTCCTTTCCTTTGGCAAAATGGGTCCAAAAGAAGGACTTGACAGGCTTAGAACATCAAAATAAGTGATATCTTGCAGCGGGGCACTCTTCAAATTGCAAAGCTTCTGAATCGTGATCATCGAACATCAACAATCGTTTCATTCAAAATAGTCACCGGTCGCAAGAAGCGTGTTGAACACAATGTGGGCATATCTGCCCATGAACTGAGAAAAGTCAAGCGTGCAGCTGCCACGATGCCACTTGGTGCCTCCCTGTAGGTGGGCCTTCCTATTCCCCCAGGGTCCACTGAAAAGGTTAAAACCTGTTTGCAGGTGAGTGGAACCAGATGTATCTCCCCAAAATGAGCAGAGACCAGTGTGTCAGGGTCCTGATAGAAGTTGGAGACACAGCTTTAGGAGACCATGGGCTCTGAGTGTAGACAGGGGGCACAAAAGGAGTGTGGGATCCAGACCTGTGTCTACTGGAGCCGTGGAAACAGGGAGCTCACAGGGAGGGTGAGGCCCAGACCTCCTGCTGGGAAACTGAGCCCAGGACAATTTATGTTGTATGTTTAAAGCTAGGAGGGTTAGCATTTTTGAGTTACTTTTTTGTTTTAATTGTCATTAACGCCTGCAAGGGTAAGTCATGTTTTGGACTGTGTGCTTAAATAAACGTGTGCAGGGGCCCTAAAATGATACCATTTGCGTGGATTAAAGCTGTGAGAGCACCCATTTAGGCTGAACCCCCACAGCGTGCATGGCGCGCTCAATGCAACCCAGGGATTTGTTATACAAATCAGGAGACACTACAGCAGGTGAGAGAAGTCACCCTCGGACAGGGTCATCTGGGTAAATTAAATTAATACAGTAAGCACATGTACGGACTAGAGAAAGAATAGAAAAGATTAGGATTGGATGGTGAACACCAGGACAAAAGGCTTAAACAAGGAACAATAGTTGGAAAAAAAAGTAAATGGGCATTTGGATATAATATATGCAATATAGAAAATCCTATAAAAAGATGTGGCTCCTCTTCATACCTGAATGAGGTTTTAAATCCTTTAAATCTTATTACATTTAAACTTAATTTTAATTTCCAGGAGTTGAACAATGGGCAGAGCCTTGATACAATGCTGAGCTGGTCATGGGGTGGCCTCAGGCATAAGGGACTTGTTATGTAATACAGGGGGATAGGAGATTACCAACGCAGCTGTTTTAATATACAAAAAACAGGTATTTTCACCAAAAGAACATAAAAACAAAATAGTCGGGTGAACACTGCCGAGCATATTAAATGTCACTGCATTTTTTTTTCTCTTCGAGAGGTCCCAAACACAATTTGTGCTAGGGAAAAACTGGCGTCCCTCCATTATCATGGAGGTAGAGATGGTCGAATTTTTTTTCAAAAATTCAACCATTTCGACTATTTCGAGTTAATTGCAAAGCCCCTGAACATGGTATCATCACCAAACTTGCTGGAGATGTACAGAAGGGTTGGGGGGTATACAGCAAGAAAGAAAGTATGTCTCTAACACAAATAGTTTTTGCATAAATTAAGTTCAAAGTCAAGTCAAAATTTCGAAAATCGGAATTTCGACTTTGTTTTTTAACTTAATGTATGCAGAAAGGACATGTGCTAGAGCAAAACTTTTTTTTTTCAAATGTTCCCACAACCCTTCTCTACATTTCCAGCAATTTTGGTGATGATACCATGTTCAGGGGCTTTGCAATCAGCTCACAAAGATAGCAAGTCAAAAAATTTGTCCATCTCTACATGGAGGTCTATCGTACTGCCTACCCCCTGCCACGTGCGCGTCAATGAGGCTGACTCATAAGAATTACCATGTACGGGTTAGTCTGCCCTCAGTTATCTTGGGATAACTCGGGCAGAACTCTCAGGAGGTTAAGTAGGGTGTAGGTGTAAATGAAGGAAAAGTCTCTAACAGATACTGTAAATAGGAACAAGGACACTAGGCGCACAACCTATTGCAACAAAGTAAAGTACTGTAAATGATAAAATAAAAGATAAAATACTCACATTAAAAGAGGTACAGTGCAAGAAGAGATCTCTTTGGGCCGTGTGGTTACCAGGATGATGTCACTTCCTGGTTATGGATGAGATCACTTCCTGTTACATATAGTGGAGGGCTCAGTTGGATCAATGGAACATGTTTCGAGTGGCAGCTCTTTGTCAATTCTGTGTTGGTTGACAAAGAGCTGCTGCTCGAGATGTGTCCCATTAATCATTTATAGTACTTTACATTGTGCGCCTCATGTCCTTGTTCCTAAATGCTCAAGACCCGTGACTGAAGGATCTACAGAGAAGCCTCAATCAAAAGTATAAATAACCAGGTTGGGAGCATAAAAAAATAGCAAAAATGGGCCAAAAGGTTTTCATGGCTAATACACGGCCTAACTGGATAGATGCAATGCATATGTACTGTTGTCCAATATCTTTCTTGTTGTCCAAGGTTGAATAGGACGAGAGACGGGTTGACAGTCTGGCCACCTTTCTCTGTCTTTTTTGATGCTCCCAACCTGATTAGAAGATAAAATACCCGATCTGATTGGTGGAAATGTATGACTCGGACATCTCTATGCAAATTTAGTTAAAAAAAACTCAGAGTCATTGGGTTGATTTATCACAGGGGTAGGGCATCGCCAGTCAATCCAATCACGTGCAAGGCAAATTACCAATTTGAAGGGGCTTGAGTATTTTAAGTGAATACGGGGGTCATCGGAGTAACATTTTATGCCTTAAGTGAATCAACCCCAATGTCAGATTAAATCTCATGCTTCTGAGCCATTTAACCTCTTGATGGCAGTCAATCCACTTTGAACCATTGAAAATCAATGTTTCCCAAATGAAATGGCTGCTAACGCGTTTTAATTGCTCCGTAGCATGAGATTCAAATCGTCCATATAATTTAGCTCCAAATTATCTCAGCCATTGGATAACATTAAGCAACACAATAACCATAGAGACCAACTCAAGCAAGATATCAAACCAATCATTGAGATAAGAACACAAGATACTCTCTCACATTCAGAAAGCCGACATCCCAAATTATAATACAAAAAAGGAGAACGAGGATTTCCCTGGTAAAAGATTACCAAGGCAGGGGGACTTTAGTGGCTTAGATAGTAGGTGCGTGAGTGCATAGGTTAAAAAGAAGTTTATTTCAACAACATCCTTCGATCAAAGGAATGTTGTGGTAAACATTAGTGATGATCGCGAATATTCGGATTCCGAATATTAATCGCGAATATCGTCAATTCGGAAATTCGCGAAGATGGTGAATATATTGCCGAATATTCGCAATTCCGGATATTCGGTATTTTTTATCCATTACACTTCCCTCTCAATGTGAGTGGACGAATGGGAAGGCTGCAACAAGAGCTTAGCAACACCATCAACAGATTTTTAAATGAATATTGGGGTGATGCGAATATTGCGAAAATCGTCACTTTTAAAATTCGCATAAAAATTCGCACCATGTTAAACATATATTGCGCGCGCGAAATTCGCAATAAACTGCCGATATTCGCAATAACAAAAAAAAAACCGAATATTGCCGAATGCGAATATTTTCCGAATGTTTTCCATAAAATTCGCGGCATGCCGCGAATACGAATGTTGCCTATGCCGCTCATCACTAGTAAACATATACAACAACAATAGAAAACATAAAATCATATATATACACACAGCATGTATAGATATTAAATATTAAACAAAGGCCACACGCCTGGAGCTCAGGAGCTCAGATGTTAGAGCTTAGTCTACTCGGTTGTTGGATAAGGGGGGTAAACGGCATCCAATGATGGTGGTAGCCAGCCCCGATCTCTTGAACATGATAACGGTAGATTTCAATCTTTTGGAATTTATAGATTCTATTAAAAGAAAACCTGCTAATCATAGGAAAGCCCTTGTGAGGGAACTTCTTATATGAAGTGACAACACTCAGCTCTCGTGGTTTGTCAACCGAACTCATAAGCTAGCCATACACAGTCGGATTCCATGGCCGAACGATCACCTATCCGATCGATTCCGGCGATCTCAGCGGGAATCGGAGGTCCGATCGATCGGCCAATTAAGTCTGTCCGATCGCTACATACCACCTTGTCCCACCACGGATTCCTGGACGATTCCGTGTCCGAACGCTTACTCCACAAATGGCAACTCCCCCTGATGTGTGCTGAATCGGATCAGAAAGACCAACATGTTGGTTCTCTGTCCGATCCGATTCTGGGCCCCCCAACGATCGGACGTGATCGGACGGACAAGGTGGGCTTCACGATCGTTTCGCGTGCACGCGCCCGGAATCGATCGTCCCGGAATCCGGTGGGAAACGGACCCGTGTATGGGGGCCTATAAGGAGATGCTAATACATTTTTTTAAGGCAAGGTCCACTGTGGTCGCCATTAGAAAGACTGTGAGTAGTGATGGGCGAACATCAGCTGCGGCTGTTCGCGAACAGGTGAATCAAACTTCTGCAAATACCGCCATTCGCATGTTCTTGGCGAACTTCTCTAACCTTCAGGTCATATTTGTAGCCAAAATACCAATAAAAAAAGTGTCAAAAGGGTGCGACCACCTGGACAGTGTCATGCCAGAGGGGCTAAACTTCTCCCACAAAATATGGATTTTTGTAAATGGCCGGAAATCACATCTAGATTAAAGATTTTGCCAGTTAGCTGGAGTGGGCTGCCAGCCTGACAGGACCTTCTGCAGCACATCACATTTAGTCAGATCTCTCTGCAATGTCCTGCTTTTGTTTGTGATGGTGAACTACAACTACCAGCACACCTCAGCTCAGGATTATAACAGCGCACAGGTCCCATAATACAGCATACCCCACCCCGAGAGAAGGACTTTTGTGGCTCAGTAATGATGAACTACATGTAACAGAACACCTTAACTATAGCTACAGATCACTGGATGGAGTATAATAGCAAAGTAGCTCAGCCATCCCTCAATCAGCAGCAGCTCTCCCTATCTATCTAGTACTGGAGACACAGGATAAATGTAAAATAGCCGCCGGGCTGCTTCTTTTATAAGGGGAGGGAAAACATTTTTATTGGCTGTACTGTCCCACCTGACTGTGGGGTCAAACTTTGTCTTCATGTTAAGGTATAGGGGGCGGGTAGAATACTCATAATGTTCTACGGTATTGCAAACTGTGAACATGCTATGTTCACTACGAACTGTCCGCCAGGCGAACTTTTCGACCATCACTAGCTGTGAGCATGTACCCAAGAATTGGCTATAAAGACCATAAGGGGTCAACAGAATTAGGATGAAGCAAAAGAAGGGTACTGTCATGGCAGGTGATGGGACGGTGACGGGACGGAGTGGACCCACTTGACTAACTGCGCAGTTGACAGAGGTGCAATCCAAGGTGTAGAGCTTAAGGCACCACCTGGTGTTCACCAGAGTAGTGTTGAGCTCGAATATTCGATTTTCGAATATTTAGCTCGAATATCGCTACCATTATCGCGAATATATCGCGACTATTCATCCAGTTATACCGACCGATCCCGCGATTTTTCACCGATTTGGTATTGCGTGTTATAATCGCATCCATTGCAAGAAGGGATCGCGATTATATCGCAATGTGCTTTTTTAAAACGGAAATAGAACGGATATTCTCCAGCAATATCCAGCTTCCATTGACTTGCATCATTGCGCATATTTGGTCCGCATTGCTCTTTCCAGATCATCGCAAGTTCGGATTCCGCCTTCTCTATTTGACTTTCAATGTATTGCGCATATTTTTGGTTCGCATTGCGCTTTTCTCGGATAATCATTTTCGGATTCCGCCCTTCTCCCATGACTTGCAATGCATTGGCTATTGGGTCCATTTGCATGGTATATCGCAATTCATGTCGAAGTGCGGATTATCGAATTACGAAATGGACAATCGAATATTAATGGCGGATATTCGCGAAATTATGCGGAATATCGAATATTGCCTATCGCCTCATCACTACAACACAAGCGACCCGCGAGAAGTCTGGTTTGAGGACCTCCCTGTACCGAGTACCTCTTGCTTGGTACAACTAGTGCTTTCCTTGCCTTTGTTTTTTTCCATATCCATCAAAGGCCCTCCACCCCGCAATCTTCCTTCAGCATTGAGATTACATAAGCTGCCACCACCTATATCTACAGCCCACTACTGTATTTTATACTGTGGGAATGTCCCAGACTTTTGGTATTTGTGTGGTTGATGAAAGAAGCGTGTGGTGGGATCCCATGTACACATTGTTGAGAGTCATCCAAACTACATGAACCAATATCAAGGTCAATACACTATGTTCGTAAGTGCCCCCATACACTTCGAATTCGCACACGGATTCTGGCACGTCATTCCGGGCGCGTGTCACGCGAAACGATCGGCCGGAAATCGCATGCAGGCCCCCCTTGTCCGAGCGTCATTCCGATCGTTCAGGGCTGCAGAATCGATCCGACGGAGAAAACAGACATGTTTGGCGTTTCTCATACCTATTCTGCCCAGATCAGGGAGTTGCCATTTGTGGAGGTGGAACGGAGTGGAATCGCACACAGCATCTTCCTTATCCGTTGGCACAGGTGGTTTATGCCTGCTATGGATACTCTTAATTGGCCGATGGATCGATCACACACCTTGCGATTCCCGGCAGAATCGTCCGGAATCGATCGGATTAAATGATCGATTTGGACAGGGAATCGCACACGTGTAATGGCTATTCTTAGATCTTCCCTCTGGACACGTAAGCAAACTCCTCGAACCTAAAATGTGTTGATTGGCACACAAATACCCCTCAACTTCCCTCGGCCCGAATCTCAAGCAGTTCCTCTATAACATTTATACATGGAAAAACATGTTACTGACATAAGTATTAGTTCAATGAGCTTTTGTTAGACTAACGGAAGCTTAAGTACCATTCTCCTTCAAGCTGTGTGTTTTCGTGTCACGGTAACGACTTCCAAAAAAAACCAAATGGGTAAGCCGAACTTCCACTTCAATGCATGAAAAATATCTTGCAGACAATTTAAACAAGACATCCTAGCTCTTAAAATGTCAATACACTAGCGTTTATACTGTTTAAAATCAATACAATCTTCGGGATCCTACTTCCTGTTCTTTGTTTTTAAATTTCTGTATAGTCTGGGGTGGACGATGGCTTTGCTGTGCGCGAACAGCGATCGACTTCTGCAAATACCCGCCGCGAACGGCGAACCACTCCATTGACTCCATGGAGATTGAACTTCTCAAACCCTTCAGGTCATATTTGTAGCCAAAATAAACCAATAAAAAAGTCAAAGGGCGACCATCTGCACAGTGTCTACAGATGGGGATCATGGCTAAACTTCCCCCAAAATATGATTTTTAAAAGTCAGTTTTCTTAAGTCAATGGCCGGAAATCTATCTAGTTACCGGACAGTGCATTCTGTAAGCATCACATTTTAGTGCAGATTCTCTGAAATCATATACACATACCCCCACCCCCAGAAAGGACTTTTGTGATTCAGTTATGATGAACTACATGTAACAGAACACCTTAGCTATAGTTACAGATCACTGGATAAAGTATAATAGCAAAGTAGCTCAGCCATTCCTCAATCAGCAGCAGCTCTCCCTATCTATCTAGTACTGGAGACACAGGGTAAATGCAAAATAGCCGCAGGGCTGCTTCTTTTATAAGGGGGGGGGGGGGTATCCACCAGGTGCGAAAGGAAGTTTTATTGGCTCTACTGTGCCACCTGACTATAGAGTGTGGGGTTGCACTTTGTCTCCATGTTAAGGTATAGAGGGTGGGTAGAACACCCATAATGTTCGCCGGCATTGTGAACTGCGTACATGCTATGTTCACCGCGAACTGTCCGTCAGGTGAACTTTTCGGCCATCACTACTGTATAGTGTTTCCTGTCCAATATAATGATTACCAGGCTGATGCCACAACATGCTCACTCCTTCTCCAGCTCTAGATGGCAATGTCTCCTTGTTCTCGACATGCATAAACACATGACACTCTCCGAAATGTTGTGTTTTGCCCGCCCACACACTAGAATAGGGTTGGCAACCCATGGCACTTGTACCACATACGGCTTTTTATTCTCATAATGTGGCTTTAGCTCACATGCCTCCTCTCTTCCTGCCACCAGTCCCGGCATACTGGAAGGAAGATAGAGCAGTTCACATCCGCAGAAGGCTCAGTCACCAATGGGGTGGGGATATGGAAGGAGCTACAGGCGTTCTCTGCACTCTCTTGGTCTAATGGAAGACAGTAGAGCTGCTGAGATATCTCATCACCATAAAGCAGCCCCCCGGACAGTGGCTCTTTTGTGCCGACCGTGGCACATGATAGACAGCCCATAGTAGTGTATTCCTTTCCTCCAGTATGCAACAGAGACCAAGTAGATGCAGCTATCTAGTGCTAGAGAGGGAGCATGTTCTGGTATCAACCTAGAAATCACCATATTGGACAGGACAGCAATAGACTGAAAACGAAGAACAGGAAGAAGAATCCTAGAGGTAAAGTTTTAATGACTGGACTTTTATTATAATTATCTGCATTGTCTCATATTTTCTTGAGCGTTTAATAACCCTTTAAGCCTTGCCCAGTTGTAGAGCCCTCCTCTTCGATACTAAATTGGCTTACTCTAATTTCACAGTAGAGATGGTTGCATTTTTTTTATGTAAAAAATGACTGCAGGTCAATGTAGATTTTATTGAAAAGTTATAAATTTTTTTACTTAATCACTAAAAAATTATTAAATATATTGCTGAATATAACCTGATCCCTGCCCCCCGTCCTATGTAATGAGTATAGAGGTCTCCCGGACCTATTAACCACTTCTAAAAGGTTAAAAAAACAACACAACCACTATTAAAATGAAAAACCAAATATGTTTATTAAATAAAATGTATAAAGCCGGCCATAGACGTCCCGATCTATGGCCAACATTTAGCAGACTCTTCACAGCGTGGTGAGGTCACCACGCTGTGAGCAGTCTGCTACAGAACGGACAGGAATCCTGTGTGTTCCACTAACACACGGGACTCCTGTCAGACTGTAGCCAATTAACTCGGAGGGGGAGGAGACTCCCCCTCCGAGTTAACAGCCTGCAATGCAGGAACAGAGGATCGTGCAGAAAAAAACCCAGCAGGACGGATCCGTGTGCTGCTTTTTTTCTACAAAACTCAAGGTGGGAGCGAGCACGCAGGTTGGTCTGCTACAACTATGGCCGGGAATCAGCCCGTCTATGGGGGGCTTTACATACTAACAAACAATGTCCCTGGCTATAATAATTAGAGCAATTATAATTGCCCAACAGGTTACACCATGGCGTTGATACTTATATACCATAATAAAGTCCAAGTGTCTCTGCGTCCAGTCCCTGTGTTCGTGGGATTGTGCTACTGCGCATGTGCAGCCGTTGGGACTTGGAGTGCAGAGACTTTGGGCGGCCAGGCGGGTGTGCGCGGGCACGTGGCGGGTGCGTGCTCATGTGGACTAATGCTGGCCACACACCCGGGCAATCAAATGGCGATCAATCGGACAGTAATTAATGTGCACCACATAGGCACATCCATTACTGTACGATGGGGACCCGGTTTCCTGGTCCACCAGGTCTCTCCACAGCTTGAGAAGCAAACAGCTTCTCTTGCTGTGTAGCACCCAGCCAGCCGCCCCACTCCTCTTCTTCTGGCCAAGAGGAGTCAGTGATGGCCACGCCCCCTTCACACACACAGAGAAGCTAGCTGTGTAGCTAAGCAGCTCTGTGTGTCTGGTTCAGCTCTAAGCCTGTCCATTACATTGGATGTGGACAGCGCCGTCCCCTATTCAATGTAATAGATATCGACCAGGGTTTTCCAACATGTTGGAAACCTGTTTGGTCGAGTTCCTTCGAGCAGGATTCATTGATCCTGCTGGAAGGAACCGTGGATGGCTCAGATGAAGAAACAGATTAGAGGAGAATCGGGAGCCATGAGCGCGCACAGCTCCCGATGTTCCTCTAATCTGTTACTTCATCGAGCCGTGTGTGGCTAGCTCTACTTTTAAGCGGCAGCAGCCCTTACAAGTGGTGGCGGGTGAGCGATGCCAAGCAAGAGCTGCTCGGTCAGCTTCACATATGTTCTAGGGCCCGTTAATGTCTAGTATACGATAAAGCCGAAGAGAGGGACTCAGAAGGCATCAGCAGGTACGCCAATACTCTCCATCGCATTGGGCTCTCGGGTGAGTTTGCCGGGTTAGAAAACTTACTCGAAGCTACACTAAAGCCGGGGAGTTTAGGTTGAATAAGGGTCTAAAAAGCCTGAAGAGAAACATAGTTTCAGTTATGCCTTAGTTACATCTTTAGCTCCTTCATTTCTTTTATAACTTTAAGAGGCCAGCATCAAATAAATAAACATAATATATTGTAATGTATAGGGGTGCACATAAGTGGTACGCTGGTACTCAAAAGGGGCCAAAACCTAGCTCTGCGTACCAGCATTATTGTTACACAGCTCATATGCGTACTAACAACGTGGAGGCGCTCCGTGTCTGGGCGGCCGCAGCTAAATGTTACACACGTATACAATTTATGTCACTTGGATAACCGCAGGGAAATATGAATAACTATGAAAGGTTGCAGTTAGGGGGTGACACTGGGAATGTAAAAATCCTCAAAAAAAGATTGGACTTCTAAGTGTAGGCATACGTAAGGGCATATGACAAGAGAAAATCAGTATGACAACTGGAATATGACTATGGAAGGTTGACATTTGGACTGCAGGTAGACTCAGGGGTTAGTTACTCAGCCAGAAAATGTCAGGGTTGTACTACTGAGGTATGAGAT